>CAUYQG010125922.1:0-27223 GCA_963574415.1 Tarsius wallacei | reverse complement strand
TGATTCTTGAAATGTGTTGTTGGATATAATTTGCTAAAATCTTTTTTTTTTTTTTTTTTGAGTTGGAGTCTCACTCTGTTGCCCAGGCTGGAATGCAGCGACATACTCGCAGCCACCGCAGCCTAGACCTGCTGGGCTCAGGCGATCCTTCCACCTCAGTCTTCCAGGTAGCTGGCACTACAGGTGTGTGCCACCACACCCAGCTAATTATTTTATTTATTGTGGAGATGAGGTCTCTCCAAGTTGCCCAGGCTGGTCTCAAACCCCTGGACTCAGGCAATCCTCTCACCTCAGCCTCCCAAAGTGCTGGGATTATAGGCATGAGCCATTGTGCCTGGCCTGCTAGAATCTTATTGAGAATTTTTTCATCTGTATTCCTCAGGGAAACTGGCCTGTAATTTTCTTTCCTTGTTGGGTCTTTGCCAAATTTTGGGTATCAGGATAATATTATCCCTCTTTGTGGACAATATAACATCACAGGGAGGACTCCTTCCTTCTCTATTACCGGAAATACTTTCAGTAGGATTGATATCAGCTCTTCCTTGCATGTCTTGTAGAATTCAGCTGAAAAACCATCTGCTCCAGGGCTTTTTATGACAGGTAGGTTTCTTATAACCGAGTCAATTTCCTGGGTGCTATTGGTCTTAGGGTTTCAATTTCTTCCTGTTTTAACCTTGGGAGGATGTGTGATGCCAGGAGTTCCTCCATTTCCTCTAGATTTTCCATTTTATTTGCATTCAGATAGTCATAGTAATCTCTGATAATCTTTTGAATTTCTTCAGTGTCAGTTGTGACATCACCTTTTTCTTTTTTTTTTCCGCATCGGAACCAATAATTTTATTGCAATGATATTTGGCTTATAATGGAATTTTGGACATTGAGGAACTTATTTATGACAAAGAAATAAAAATTTTACATCTTATATTTTTCTAACATTTGAAACAGTCACTGACATGCATTGCAGGCTCATCGATCCATGAATTTGCTTACCGTCTTCCACCTGGTGTTTTTCCTCTCGAGCAAACAATGCAGTCTTGCTTTCTTCCTCCCACGTTAATACATTAATAATATGTAATTTATTGTCCAGTCTGTTCCACGAAAACGATGTGGAAGAACATTCTCTTTCTATGTAATGCCAGCTGAGTTATTTTTTGAGTTGGAATCTCACTCTGTCTCCTAGGTTGGAGTGCAGTGGCGTGCACTGCAGCCTCGACCTGCTGGGCTCCAGTGATCCTTCTGCCTAAGCCTTCCAAGTAGCGGAACTACAAGCATGTGCCACCACACCTGGCTAAGTTTTTGATTTATTGTAGAGATGAGGTCTCGCCATGTTGCCCAGGCTGGTCTTGAACCTGTGGGCTCAGGCAGTCCTTTCACCTTGGCCTCCCAAAGTGCTAGGATTATAGGTGTGAGCCACTGTGCCTGGCTCTAGCTGATTTTTTCCTTTTAATTTTTTTTTTAATTTTAAAGATATAGGGTACAATTCAGGGTTAGGTATACAAATGTTCATTATGCCTTGTTAATGAGGTGTGCCCCCCTTCCCCAGGCAGATTCCCACTACTGCCAATCCTGCTTCCCCACCCCTTCCTGGCAGTTTCCCACTACTGCCAATCATTCTCTTATAGCATTAGGATAATTGTTCAAGGTCTGCTTATGAGTGAGAACATGTGACACTCAGTTCCTTGTTTCTGTGAAAGTTCACTCAGTATTATAGACTCTAAATCCATCCAGGTTGCTGTGGAGTTCGTGATTTTGTCTTTCTTTATGACTGTGTAATATTCCATTGTGTGTATGTACCACATTTTTTTATCCAGTCCTCTTTCAGTGGGCAGCACGGTTGGTTCCATGTTCTTGCTACTGTGAACAATGCTGCAATAAACATACACGTACAGGTATCTTTTTTATAGAGTGATTTGGGTTCTGAAAAAAGAAACATCTGCTTCTGGGCTTCTGGAATATCCCTGACCCCTAGGGCAGCCATAACTCCCTTCCTGAAAACTTCTCCTCTGTTGTGTAAATTAACTGGGAGAGCTAATCTGCTTACGCCAGCATAACCAGCCACATCTGCTTCTGTGAACTTGCTCACTTGCTTGCACCAGTAGGAGATAGGAAATGTTGCGGTGAAATCAAAGAAAGCCCCTAACGCACGTAGCCCAGGCCTTCAGAATGCGGTTAAGGGCTATTTAAGACAATCCTTTGCTGCAGGACGGGGCCCTTGCTTGGAACTAGCTTCCTGCAAGCTGTTGACGGCCGGCAAGAACCTTGGCTAATAAACCTCTCCTTTGTTACTTATAACTTTGTGTCGGTGTCTGTGATTTAAGCGCTTGGACTCTACTTCATTATTCCCCCCATCAGTTGTTCCCGGAGTCAAATCGTTGACTCCTTACACAAGGGGCTATAATGGGATCTCAGAACCATCATTTTGATGGGTGTGATGCTACTCTTGATGTAATTTAGGAGGCTTTTAATAATACAGGGACCCACCGTGATGCTTATTAGAAGCAGGAGAAGGGGGCCTACTACGGCTGAGACTAGAGTTGTGAGCCAGGGGGACCACAAAAAGAGGGATTGGTACCGATTTCCTGAGGCTTGATTTTGTAGTTCTTGTTGCCTGATGTTTTCCCTTACTTGGGTGAGAGTCTCCCGTATTATTTCAGACTTATTAGCATAAAAACAGCGGGCTTCCCCTAAGGCCATACATAGTCCCCCTTGTTTTATAAAGAGGAGGTCTAGGCCCCTCCGGTTTTGGAGTACCACCTCAGCTAGAGAGTTCACTTGCTGTTTCAACTAGGATATACTAGACTCAAGCAGACTTAGATCCGTGCAAGCGAACTAAGTATTGGGAGGGGCCACGCCCAGACTAGGGTTCTCAGAGTACTGAAGACTTGCAACATTAATCCAGGAGGAGATGTTGCAGGACGCCTGAAAGGGAGAACTATTTACAGGATACCGTGGGGAATGGAGACAAGTCCCCTGCCCCTGAAATCCCCTAAGGTTAGTGTAGGATGGGTGCCCCAAGGGCACAGTCCTTGGGACTGAACTGTGGTTAAGGTGAGGATTCGTATGCGTTTTTCTGTGTGTTCTACGGAGGAGATGGCCCCAGTTCCCACGAAATACGGGGGGCGAGGGTCTAGGCATAGCCAGCAATCCTTTGCCAAATCGGGCGAGTTGCATTGGCAAGCCGGTGGATCGCCGACAGCATAGGAAAGAATTGATTGCCACGTGGTGGGGCACGTGGAGGGGTACCTTCAGCAGACGGAGTAGTGGCGGAGCTGGTGGCAGAGGAAGTAGTTAACTCAGGGTTCGATTTCCCTTTAACAGTAGGATTTACAGGCACATGTAACATGATATTATGGATTGGGCCCACAGGATTGAGAGTAAGTGGAGCAGGTTTTCTTTGTATGGTAAAAAGCACTCCAGGGTCAAACCCTGGGACATGCAATCTGAGCCCCCACATCCTGCCTGATTCCCATACTTTTTGAATGCTAAAGGCATCCAATGACAAATAGTAAGTTTCAGTGGGTTACAAGTTTTTGACTGACTACATGGGAAGGGGGGTGATCGTCTGTGGAGGTATATATAAGGATCAGTGTCTTTCCAGGGGACAATAGTTTCACAGCCCCATGTAGCACAATGGAATTGCCCTGACTTGTGGCAGTGGGTAGGTCCGGATGCCGGGCAGGTGTAAAAGGCAACACTTGCAAGGTTTTTCTCAGATTTTAGGCACCAACAGCCATGGGCCACAATTTTTTCCATACTACTATCATCGTCAATGAGCCTTCCATCCTCACTTACTTTTAGACCAGGCCACAGGTTACAGAGGTTAAAATTAAAAACTGGTTGTTCACTCCCGTAGTAGGAGGAGACTATAGTCCCAGTGACAGTGCCTATTAAGTCCCAAGAGTAATTCCCAGGGGCATAATAGTACCACGAATAGGGCTGGTAAGCATTACATCAGGGGAGACCTACTAAGACCAAAACGAGGGGGCCGAGGTTCGCAAGAGTCTTATCTTTAAAGGGTCCTCCCCGGTGGCTGGCTTGGTGACTTTCCATGTTTCTGGGTGCGAGGTGGTAGCTGCCTTTACTTGCAAGTGGTGAATCCAGGGTTGGACACCGCTAACCTTGACAGCGGTGGGAGTTGTCAGGATCACCACATGGGGGTCCTTCCATCTGGAAGCAAGAGCCTCGGTTTTGTGCCGCTTTATCCAGACCTGGTCACCGGGCTGGAATGGGTGCGGGATTTCTGGAGCTGGATTTTGGAGGGCTGCTTGCACGGTTTTAGTCACAGCCTGCTGGACTTTTTGAAGTGCCTGCAGTGACTGAAGCAAATAATGATTAGACAATTCTGACATATTTTCTAATTCCACCTTCGAAAGTAACAGAGGGGGCCGTCCAAAGAAGATTTCAAAGGGAGTCAGGCCTTTGATGTAGGGGGTACACCTGGCCTTTAAGAGGGCATAGGGAAGGAGTGTTACCCAACCCTCACCGGTCTCCAGGGTTAATTTGGTTAAGGTCTTCTTGAGTGTCCGATTCATTCTTTCTACCTGACCTGAGCTTTGGGGATGATAAGCACAGTGTAAATTCCAACTTATCCCCAAATTTTTGCAATACTTTCAGTGAGTTTTGAGACAAATGCTAGGCCATTGTCTGAGCCTATTGAGATAGGTAGACTATATCTCGGGATAATATCATTTAAGAGCTTTTTAACAGTGACCGAGGCAGTTTCAGTTTTTGTGGGAAATGCCTCCACCCATCCCAAGAAAGTGTCCACCAACACCAATAGGTATTTATATTCATACTGCCCAGGTTTTATCTCCGTAAAATCTATTTCCTAATGTCTCCCGGGGGTTAATCCCCCGTCTCGGACCCCGTGGGTAGATACACTGACCTTAGCACAGTTGGTTTGTTGACAGGGCACACAGCCCTGAATGAGTTCTTGCACCTGCTGGTCTAGATGGGAGAGGAAAAACTCCTTCCTATGAGTTCAGTTAGTTTTGTTTTCCCTAAGTGGGTTCCTTTGTGGAGCTGGCGCAAAAGTTGCTGTCCTAAGGCTTGTGGGAGGAAGATTCTGCCATCCTGAAGATGTAGCCACCCATTGGGGTTTTTGGTTCCACCTAGTTTTTGTGCAGCAAGGAAGTCTTCTTTTGTGTATTTCATCGACTCGCTTAGCACCAGAGGAGGCAGTGTTAGCAAGCAAGTGGTTCTGCAGTAAGCAGTGTCTCTGGCTGCTTGGTCTGCCTTTCTGTTTCCTATTGCTTCCTTTGAGTTCCCTTTTTGGTGGCCTGGGCAGTGAATAATGGCCACCCTTTTAGGGGCCCATATTGCCACCAGTAAGTCTAGGATTTCTGCCTTGTTTTTAATGGTTTTTTCCTCCGCAGTGAGCAACCCCTTCTCTCTGTAAATTGCCCCGTGCACATGCGCAGTAGCAAAGGCATATTTGCTGTCAGTGTAAATGTTTACAGTTTTCCCCATGCCCGCTTCTAGGGCCTCGTCAGCGCGATTAGTTCCGCTTTCTGGGCCGATGTTCCCTGGGGGAGAGGCTTAGCCCAGACATTCCCTTGCAGGGTGACCACTGCTGCCCCCGCATACCTGACCCCATCCTGCACGAAACTGCTGCCATCTGAGAAGAGAGTCAGGTCGGGATTTGTTCTCGGAACATCAGTTAGGTCCCATCGCAGCTTCTGGAGCGATTCAGTGACCTCAAAACAACAGTGGGGCGGTCCCACAGGGCTTTCTTCTGGCAGCAGGGTTGCTAGGTTCAAGCTGGTGGTGTACTGAAACTTGATATGCGGCTGATCTAGAAGCAGCGCTTGGTAATGGGTTATTCGGCATTTGACATCCATTTGTCAGGGGCCCCTCAAAGCAAGGACTCCACCACGTGAGTTGCTGTGATAGTTAAATTCTGTCCCAGCGTTAGCTTGTCTGAGTCCTTTACTAACATAACGATAGCTGCAATGACTCGTAGGCAAGGCGGCCACCCTGAAGCTACTGGGTCTAGCTTATTTGACAAATAAGACACTGGCCTATTCCATGGGCCAAGTTTCTGGGTTAGGACTCCTTGAGCAACACCACGCCTCTCATCCACAAAGAGGTGGAAAGGTTTTTCAGTGTCCAGCAAGGCCAGAGCTGGGGCTGAGACTGAGGCAGTTTTAAGGGCCTGGAATGCTTTTTTTCCTTCCAGGGTCCATTGGAAGCTAGCTTCTGGTCCCTTGGTGATTTCATATTGGGGTTTTGCAAGCTCAGCAAATTTGGGGATCCAGTCGGCAGTACCCCACAGCCCCTAGGAACTCCTGAACCTGCCTTTTGTTCCCCAGGGTGGGGATGCCTACTATGGCTTGAGTGCGCTGGGTAGTTAAAGACCTTTTACCTCTTTGGAGATTGTGCCCAAGGTAGGTAGCTATTGATACGCAAAGCTGAGCCTTTTTTGCTGACACCCGATACCCCAGGTGGCGGGTAGCATTTAGGCACTCACCTCCTGTCGGGGCTGCTATTAATAAATCATCCATCCACGTATTGCTGCAGGGTTAGCTCAGGGTGCTGCTGCCGAAAAGTTTGGAGGTCCTGACGAAGAACCTCATTGAGCAACGTAGGGGAGTTTTTGAACCCCTGTGGGAGGCACGTCCAAGTTAGCTGGCCACTTTCTCCTTTATCAGGATTTGTCCATTCAAAGGCAAACATAGGCTGGCTCTGCCTGGCCAGTGGGATGCTGAAAAAGGCATCCTTGAGGCCCAGGACCGTATATACTTGTCTTTTGGGGGAGAGCCCACCCAAGAGGGTATACGGTTTAGGGACCGTGGGGTGAATGTCCTCCACTCGCTTGTTAACTTTCCTTAGGTTCTGCACTGGTTGGTAATCCCCTGTGCCTGTCTTCCGGACTGGGAGCAGTGGAGTGTTCCAGGGCGAGTGGCATGGTACTAAGATCCCAGCCTGCCGGAGGTGCTGGATGTGGACTGCAATGCCCCTCCAGGCCTCCTGGGGTATAGGGTACTGCTTTACCCTAATGGGTGCCGCCTGGCTTTTGAGCTGTACAATGACCGGCGGCTGATGGGATGCCAGCCTGGGGGTGGGGGGGATTGATTTGGCCCTTACTTTGGGAAACTCAGTCTGCAGCTGAGCTGGTAGAATGGCGTTTGAAGAGTCAAGAGGGAACTTACCCTCTGTTAACACGTATTTCTTACTTAGAGGAACAGTGACAAGAATTTTTGGTGCCTCTGGTTGGTTTAGGCTCACTGTTGCTGTGGTTTCTTGAAAACCTAAGTTGACCTTGAGTTTATGCAGGAGGTCCCATCCCAGAAGCGGATATGGGCAATCTGGTATTACTAGGAATGTATGGGTTACTTCCCCTTTTCTTAGGTTTACCGTTTTTTCTGTGTTCCAGGGGCATAATTGGGTTCCAGTTGCCCCTTGGACCAGAGTCTGCTTCTTTTGCAAAGGACTGTTATCTTTTTGGAGGACTGAGTTTTCAGCCCTTGTGTCCACCAGAAAGTGGATGAGTTCACCCCCCACAGTGAGTTTTACCCTAGGCTCTGGGGGGGGTTTTAGTGGAGCCCCGGTCCCATCAGTCAGTCTGTAGTTGGAGTACCGGAGTGGGCTGCGGTGGATGTTCTTCCAACTGCGGGGAGGGTCCCTGCCACCGAGGTGGTTTGTTCAGGCAATCTTTTACATAGTGTCCGAGCTTTTTGCAGTAGGCACATTGGTCCTTTGCCAGTGACTTTCTCCTGGCATCTCTGTTCGCTTCCCCCCCAGTTAGTTGCCTGGGTTTGACTTCTTCCAGGGCTGCCACAACTACCTTGGCCATTTTCTTAGCCTGCCTATCCTCCTGGGAGTTCCTATTGTTAAAAACTTTCTGAGCTATCACTGCTAATTCTGATAAGCTTCTGCCTTCGAATCCCTTAATTTTTTGCAGTTTTTTCCTTATATCTGGGGCCAACTGGGAGACAAATGCTATGACCAGTGCCCTCCAGTTTTCTGGGGCTTCAGGGTCTATCGGAGTGTACGTCCGATAGGCCTCCATGAGCCGTTCCAAAAAAGCAGTAGGGTATTCCTGTGGGTCCTGGGTAACCTCACTTACCTTAGACAGATTTGTAGGGCACCTTGCGGCAGCCCAGAGACCCCCATTAGAGTTCGGTGATAGGTGGTGAGACGCTCCCTACCGTGATCAGTGTTATGGTCCCAGTTGGGTCTTTCGGTGGGAAAAACGTGTTTCACCCGGGATTGTTCAGCTGGTCTGCCATCCGGCCCCAGGACTAGTCTTTTAGCCTCCTGGCGGATTCTTTCCCTTTCTTCTGCGGTGAAGAGAGCTTGGAGCAGTTGCTGGCAATCATCCCAGGTGGGTTGATGGGTGAAAAAGATGGTTTCTAGGAGAGATATGAGACCCTGGGGTTTTTCAGAGAACGACGGGTTTTAGTTCTTCCAGTTATAAAGGTCACTAATGGAAAAAGGGACATAGATCATGAAGGGCCGGGCTCCCGTTCCACCAGCATCAAGCCCCGGAGCCTGTCTTAGGGGGAGAATCACCAGTGTTTGCGCCTCCAGCTTTCCTGAGGATGAATCCGGGCTTGTTGGCTGGTCGGTGGTCACCTGCTCTCCCGAGGACAAATGAGAAAGAGAGGGGTAAAGGGGTTGATAGGAGGACCCGCTCCTAGTATGTGATGGACTGAGAATTTCTTGAGCCCCTTGCTCCCGCCCGGGTGTAGGGTACGTCGGGGGAATTTCGTTGTCCTCCGGTGGGCTCTGGAGGACCGGGGACTTGGCCTTAGGGGTTTCCTGCAAAGTTAAAACATGAGAAATGTTATTTTCCTTTTTTGCCTTTTTCATCCATGGTGGCTGCTGCATCACCAGGAGGTACCATGCAGTGATATACAGGATTTGGTCTGGATGGCGGTGATAGATGAACTGGCGGACTTTTTCCACTATAGTGGGGTTGAAGGTTCCCTCTGGCAGCCAGCTGCAATTAGGAAATGTGGGCCACTCGAGGGAGCAAAAGGTGGTTAGTTTACCTTTGTTTACCTGGTCACCCAAGTCTTGTGCCATTTTTGGAAATTCTTGAAATGGCACAAGACCAGCTGCAGAGGTGTGTCAGGCTGAGAACACTGTTGTCCCATGACATCAACAGCAATGACAGACACAACAGTGGCAAACACCAAACATAAAAAGACAAGGACAGGACTGAACAAAACAGGAGGTCCCGGTGATATTTCACTGGAACTTGGACCCCGGAATTAGCGCTGTGTTCAGCTTTCCTGAGGGTCCCTACAGGAGTGCACTCAAACAGAAATCAGGAACCTGACTTACCTCTCTGAGGGCTTCCAGGGGCACTGTGAGTCTGCCAGAGGTACAGGCCCAATCGAACCTGGAGAGTTCGCTGGGACGCAGCCCCACAAGGCCCGTCAGTTGAAATGTGTGCAATTTAAGGCTCGGTTATCCTGGACAAGCCCCCAAATGAAGTAGGGTCCGAGTGCTTAAATCACAGACACCGACACAAAGTTATAAGTAACAAAGGAGACGTTTATTAGTCAAGGCTTCCTGCAAGTGGTCGCCGGCTGGCAAGAGCCTTGACTAATAAGCCTCTCCTTTGTTACTTATAACTTTGTGTTGGTGTCTATGATTTAAGCGCTGGGACCCTACTTTAGTTCTTCCAGGTATATTCCCAGTAGGGGGATTGCGGGGTCGTATGGAAGGTCGATTTTTAGATTTTTTAGGAATCTCCACACTGTTTTTTCCACAGAGGTTGTATTAGTTTATACTCCCACCAACAGTGTAGAAGTGTTCCTTTTTTGCCGCATTCTCTCCAGAATGTGTTGTTTTTTGAGTTATTGATGATGGTCACCCTGATTGGAGTTAGGTGGCATCTCAGTGTGGTTTTAATTTGCATTTCTTTGATGACTAGTGAGACTGAGCATTTTTTCATGTATCTGTTGGCTGCTCATATATCTTCTTTTGAGAAGTGTCTATTCATATTTTTTGCCCACTTTGTAATGGGGCTGTTTGTTTTTTTCTTTTTGGCAAGTTTGAATTCCTTGTAGATCCTAGATGTTTAGGCCTTTGTCAGACATACAGTTGGTAAATATTTTTTCCCAGTCTGTGGGCTGTCTCCCCACTCTCTCAATGGTTTCTATGGCTTTGCAGAAGCTTGTCAGTTTGATGAGGTCCCACTTGTCTATCTTATCTTTTATGGCATGGGCGCTTGGAATTTTGATCAGAAATTGGTTGCTAGTTCCAATTTCCATAAGGGTAACTCCTGCATTTTCTAAGGTTCTTATATTTAGGTTTTATATTTAGATCTTTGATCCATTTAGAGTTGATCTTTGTGTATGGTGATAGGTAGAGACCTTGTTTTAATCTTCTGCATGTGGTCAACCAGTTTCCCCAGCACCATTTACTGAATAGGTTCTCCTCTCCTCAGTGGTTGGTGGTGGACCCTTTGCCAAAGATGAGTTGGTTGAGAAATTGAGGTTTTGCTTCTTTCCAGAATCTCTATCCTGTTCCATTGATCTATATATGCCTGTTCTTGTACCAATACCAGGCTATTTTTATTATTGTACCTTTATAATAGAGTTTAAAGTCTGGAAGTTTGATACCTCCTGCTTTTTTTTTTTTTTTTTCTGAGGATTGTTTTGGCAATTTGTGGTCATTTATGTTTCCATATGAATTCCTGTATTGTCATTTCCTGGTCTGAGAACAATGCTGCTGGCAATTTAATGGGTATTGTGTTAAATCTGTAGATTGCCTTGGGTAGGATGGACATCTTAACAATGTTGATTCTTCCAATCCATGAGCATGGAATATTTTTCCATTTGTTTGTGTTATCTTTGATTTCTTTGGCAGTGTTTTGTAGTTTTCATTGTAAAGGTCTTTCACGTCTCTGTTTAGGAAGATGCCAAGGTATTTGATTTTTTTTCTGGCTATTTTGAATGGCATTGTGCTTTTTATTTGGGTTTCCACTTGTTTGTTGTGGGTGTATAGAAATGCAACTGTCTTTTGCTCATTGATTTTCTACCCTGAGACTTTGCCAAAGTCCTTTATCAGTGAAAGGAGGTTTTTGACAGATTCTCTTGGGTTTTTGAGGTATAGTATCATGTTGTCTGCAAAGAGGGGTAACTTGACTTCCTCTTTTCCTATTTGGATACCACTGAGCCTTCTCATGTCTGATTTCTCTAGCTAGGACTTCTAAAACTGTGTTGAAAAGAAGGGGTGAGAGTGGGCATCCTTATCTTGTTCTGGTTTTCAGTGGAAATGGTTCCAATTTCTGTCTGTTTAGCAGTATGGTGGCTGTGGGTTTCTCATAGATGGCTCTTATTATTTTGAGGTATCTTCCATTTATGCCTAGATGTTAGAGGGTTTTTATCAAGAAGGGGTGCTGGATTTTATCAAAGGTTTTTCTGTGTCTAATGATATAATCATGTGGTTTTTGTTTTTACATCTGTGATGTATTTAATTATGATCTTACGAATGTTGAACCAGTCCTGCATCCTGGGGATGAAGCCTATTTGGTCATGGTGGATGATTCTTGAGATGTGTTGTTGAATCTGATTTGCTAGGATCTTGTTGAGAATTATAGCATCTATGTTCATCAAGGATATCGGCCTGTAGTTCTCCTTCTTTGTTGGATCTTTACCTGGCTTGGGCATCAATGTGATTTTAGCTTCGTGAAATAATTTGGAAAGAGTTCCATCTTTCTCGATTGCTTGGAATACTTTCAGTAGGATTTGTATCAGTTCCTCCTTATATGCTTTGTAGAATTCTGCTGGAAAGCCATCTGTTCCAGGGCTTTTTTGATAGGTAATTTTCTTATGATACAGTCAATTTCCTGGATTGTTATTGGTCTGTTTAGGGTCTCGATTTCTTCTTGCTTCAACTTGGGGAGGTTGTGTGATGTCAGAAAGTCCTCCATTTCTTTTAAGTTTTCAAGTTTTTTCCATATAAGTGTACATGGTAGTCTCTGATAATCTTTTGTATTTCTTCGAGGTCAGTTGTGACTTGATCTTTTGCATTTCTGACTGTGTTTATCTGGGCTTTTTCTCAGTCAGTCTAGCTAGGGAACCATCAGTCTTGTTTATCTTTCCAAAGAACCAGCTTTTTGTTTCATTGGTTTTTGTATTATCTTTTTGTCTTCTATGTCCCTAATTTGGGCTTTTGTTTTAGTGATCTGGATTCTTCTGCTGAAATTAGGGTCTTGGTGGTCTTGCTTTTCCAGCTTCTTTAGGTGATTTGTTAGGCTATTAACTTGCGATCTTTCCATTTTCTTCATGTGTGTTTGTAGAGATATGAATTCCCCTCTTAGTACTGTTTTCATGGCATCCCAGAGGTTTTGATGTTTTTTCATTTTCATTTGTTTCCAGGTATCTTTTAATCTCTGTTTTGATTTCCATGTTGACCCAGGAGTTGCTTAGCATCATGCTGTTTAGTGTCCATGTCTTTGTGGGTTTTGGGGGAGATTTGTTGGTGTTGATATTTATTTTTATTCCACTGTGGTCTGAGAAGGTGCATGGCAGGATTTCAACCTTGTGAAATTTGTTTATGCTTGATTTATGGCTGAGGATGTGGTCGATCCTACAATATGTTCCATGTGGTGATGAGTAGAATATATATTCCATGGTTGTTGGGTGAAGTATTCTGCAGGTATCAATTAAGTCCATTTGGTCAAGTGTCACATTGAAGTTTTGGATCTCCTTGTTGATTTTTTGTCTTAATGATCTATCTAGAGTCATGAGTGGGATATTTAAGTTCCCAGGTATGATAGTGTTAGAGTTAATATCTTTTTTCAGTTTACCTAGAAGCTACTTTATGAAAGTTGGTGCTTCTATGTTAGGTGCATATATGTTTAGGATGGATATTTCTTGTTGATGGTTTGAACCTTTTATCATTATGTAGTGACCCACCAAATCTTTTAAATTTTTGATTGCTTAAAGGGTGTTTTGTCTGATACTAAGACTCCTGCTTTCTTTTGTGTTCCGTTTGCCTGAAATTTTTTTTCCCATCCTCTTACTTTGAGTCTGTACGAGTCCCTTCTGGTGAGATGAATTTCTTGGAGACAATATATTGCTGCCTCATTATATTTTATCCATTTTGCCATTCTATGTCTTTTCAGTGGTACATTTAGCCCATTCACATTCAGGCTAATTATTGAAATGTGAGAGTTTATCTCTGTCATGAGGTTCTTATAGAGTATGTTGTTGTTACTGCTGTTTGTTTGTTTTCTTTCTTTTGATTTTTGGGTTGATTCATGTGTGTTTTCAGTCTTTTTCCTGCATTCTCATGAAGGGCATTGCCATTCTTTTTTTCCTTTCTTCTGTGTTTAATAATTTCTTAAGTGTTTCTTGTTGAGCTGCTCTGAAGGCAGCATAAGCTCTTAAGGATTGGATGTCTGGGAAAGACTTTAATTCTCCATCACAGATGAAGCTCAGCTTAGCTGGGTAGATAATTCTTGGTTGAAATTGTTTATCTTTGAACTTTGAAGATTGGGCTCCAATCTCTCCTCACCTGAAGTATTTCTGTGGATAAGTCTGCTACTATTTTTATTGGTCTTCCCCTGTAGGTAGTCTGACCCTTTTCTCTTGCTGCCTTTAGGAATTTTTCTTTTATACCTACTTTGTGTAGGCGAATTACTATGTGTCTAGGAGTTGGTCTACTCATTTGTTGTCTTGCAGGGGTTCTCTGAATCTCTTGTGTTTGAATGGTTACATCACTGATGAGATGAGGGAAGTTTTCTTGGATAATTTCATGGAATGTTTGATCCAAGGTGGTCTCTGTCTCTCTTTCTGTCTCAGGAAGTCAAATTAATCTTAGGTTTGGCCTCTTGAAATAGTCGCTTATCTCTTGAAGGTTTTGCTCTGTCTTTTTAAGCTTCTTTTCTATATTTCTGACAGTTTGGGTTAGTTCCATATTTTGGTCTTCAAGCTCTGAGAGTCTTTATTCTGTTTGGTTAGTTCTGTTTTCCATGCTTATCAGTTTGTTATTTATTTCATTCACTTATTCTTTATTGCTGTTATCTCAGTTATCAACTCCTTCATTCTTTCCTCTTGCCTCTCCTCAATTCTATTTATTCTTTCTATTAATGTCTTAATATCTGGGTTTGTGATTTGAGATCATTCTGGGGACTCGTCACTGTTTGTATTCCAAAGTCTGTATTCTCATTGCCTGACCTCCCAGGGTCTGTGTAAGACCCATATTCTTCTTTTGGTTTTTCTTCATTTGTGTAGATTTTCCTCCCTCCTTTTTAACCCTCTTCTTTAATTCTATTGTTCAGGGATGGGGGGGTTGCTTTTACTTCTGTTTGTTCAATCCCTATTCTTCCTTATATGGATCCTCTGGTTTTGTTCAATTCTGAAGCTGGACTGTGGTGGGAGGTTGTACTTTTTGCAGTTTTGAGATTTAATTGAGGGGGGAGCTATGATTCAGAATCTATCTGCAGATCCCAGTATCTGCTGACAGTTGTGTGGGTCCCCTGGAACCCACACCCCACTGTCCATGCAGTGAAGGTATAGGTTCCTCCGAAAGAAAAATGAGGTAAGAAAAAGGAAAAGAATGGAAAAAGGAAGAAGAAGGGGTGAGAGGAAGGTGGAGAGACAGGAGTAAGAGGGAAAACAAACAGTCATACAAACTAACAATTGAAAAGAGACACAAACAAAAACAGAAAAGAGTAAAAAAAAACTAAAACATACAATCATATAAACACACAAACTGACAAAAACTGCCCTATTGATGTACTCTCCCTCAAAAATACCCATACACAGACAGGAAGTCTAAAAACAACAGTAATTCACAAAAACAAAGAAAGTACGAAAATGTTATTGAAAACTGAAAGAAAGAGAAAAAAACTAAAGCAAAACCAAGTTGGATGAGGTGATCTTAGGTCCCAAGTTGGATGCTGGACAGAGCTGGGCAGGGCAGTGCACGTCTCTTCCTGGTCCTGGGACACAGAAAATGGCCACAGTGGGCAGTTCCTCACGGGGGAGGAGCGGGGGAGGCGGTGGGGGGTGGGCCTCATCTCTGGCTCTCCCGGATCTTCTCTCTACACGGATTGGATCCGGGCTCCAACTGCTTTGCTGTTGCAGGTGATGGTGTGGGCCAGGCACCAGGCAATGAGAATCAGCTGAATTCGGCAAGCTCTTCTCAGGAGATTCCCAAGAACGCAGACAATCCTGCATGCTGTTGGCTCCAATCTCAGGGTGGTAGGGGGTTGCAGTCACTCCAGAGGAGAACCCTGGGTGTATGAGCCCGAGTCCTCTCTCAGACAGACTTTCACTCACCCACCAGCACATGCCTACTCACACAGAGAGTCTTTATGGATGGTGGCTTTTGTAGAGACTCTCACAGACCGACCTGTCCCATCACGATCTTGTCGGAAGTCCTCACTCTTTTCCTTTCTAGTTGTGTTTATTTGGACTTTCTCTGTCTTTTTTTTTTAGTCAATCTGGCCAAGGGTCTGTCAAACTTTTTTATCCTTTCAATGAACCAGCTTTTTGTCTTATTGATCCTTTCTATGATAGGCATTCCAAGCTTGGGTAGGTTCCCAGTGCCATGTGGGCTCTCACAGCATGGCTGCTGTGCCCTAACCAGGCTTCCTCCTGCGTGGGACCAAGGACCTGTACACTGCTGGGGGGAGGGGAGCTGTTCCAGACTATGTCAGAAACACTCACATCATAGGACTGCAAATCCTAAGTGAGCCTAGCACCTGGTAAGGATGCTCGCTCTCTTTCTCTCTTTGCTTCCTGTGTATTTTAAGATTCCTCTGTGGGATGTAGGGCGCTTTCTCTAAGTCTGAGGTTATTGGCAGCTGGGATTGGCTTTCTTGTTCTGCTCTGCAAGAAGGGTGCCCATCAGCTACTCACTGGTGGCCACATTGGGTCTTCTTCCATATGTCTATTTTATTTTTCTTCTTCTTTTTTTTTTTGAGTTGGAGTCTCAACCTGTCGCCCAGGCTGGAGTTCAGTGGCACTCTCGTGGCCACCCTAGCATTGACCTGCTGGACTCAGGCGATCCTTCTGCCTCAGCCTTCCAAGAAGCTGGAACCTCAGGCATGCGCCACCATGCCTGGCTAATTTTTTGATTTATTGTAGAGATGAGGTCTTGCCAAGTTGCCTAGGTTGTTCTTGAACCCATAGGCTAAGGCAGTCCCATCACCTCAGCCTCCCAAAGTGCTGGGATTACAGGCTTGAGCCACTGTGCCCAGCCATCTATTTTCTTTCAAAAACTTTTTTATTTTAGACTCATGGGGTACACGTGCAAGTTTGTTACGTGGGGACATTGCATGATGGTGAGGTTGGGCTTCTATTGAGCCCATCACCAAATGGTGAGCATGGTACCTAGTAGGTAGTGTTTCAACCTTTATCCCCTTCCTGCTTCCCTCCCTGCTTTGGGAGTCCCCAGGGTCTGTTGTTCCCATCCTTAGACCCATGTGTACTCAGTGTTTAACTCCTACTTTTAAGAGAGAACATATAATATGTAGTTTTCTTTTTCTGTGTTAACTTGCTTAGAATAATGGCCTCCAACTGCATCCCTGTTGCTGCAAAGGACATGATTTAGTTCTTTTTTATGGCTATGCAGTATTTCCATGGTGTCTATGTACCACATTTTCTTTATTCAGTGTGCTATTTATGGGCAATTAGGTTGGATCCATGTTTTTTCTATTGTGAATGGTGCTGTATCAAACATATGAGTGTAGGTGTCTTTCTGGTAGAATAATTTATGTGCCTTTGGGGCATCCCCAGTAATAGGAATTCTGGGTCAAATGATGAATCTAATTTTAGTTCTCTGCCTTCCACAGGGCCTGAACTAGCTTACCTTCCCACCAATAGTGAATGAGCATTCCCTTTTCTCTGCAACTTCACCGGCATCTGTTGTTTACCAACTTTTTAATATAACCATTCTGCCTGGTGTGAGAGGGCATCTCACTATGGTCCTCTCTGTGCATTTTTATGTACATTTCTTTGATGATCAATGATGTTGATTTTTTCATATTTTCTTTAGCCACTTACATGTCTTCTTTTGAGAAATGTCTGTTCCTGTCCTTTGTCCACTTTTTAATGGGTTATTTTTGTTGTTGTTTTCCTTCATTTAAGATCCTTATCAATTTTGGATCCTTTGTCAGATGCATAGTTTGCAAATATTTTCTATCATTCTGTAGGTTGTCTGTTTACTCTATTGATATTTCTTTTGCTACACACAAGCTCTTTAGTTTAATTAGGTTCCACTTGTCAATTTTTATTTTTTCTGCATTTGCTTTGAGAACTTGGTCATAAATTCATTGTCTAGGCTGATATCCAGAAGAGTGTTTCCTAGGCTTTCGTCTAGGATTTTTATAGTATCAGGTCTTACATTTAAGTCCTTAATTCATCTTGAGTTAATTTTTGTATGTTGTGGGAGAAAGATGTCTTGCTTCTTTTCTCTGCATATGGCTAGCCAGTTTTCTCAGCATAATTTACAGAATAGAGTGTCCTTTGGCCAATGTTTATTTTTTTAAACTTTGTTAAAGGTCAATTGGTTGTAGGTGAGTGGCTTCATTTCTGGGTTCTCTATTCTGTTCCATTGATCTATGTATCTATTTTTGTACCAGTACCATGTTGTTTTGCTTACTGTAGCCTTGTAGTAAAGTTTGAAGTCCAGTAATGTGATGCTTCCTGCTTTGTTCTTTTTATTTAGGATTACTTTGGGTTTTCTCACTCTTTTTTGTTTCCATGTGAACTTAAGTATTGTTTTTTCTAGATTTGTGAAAAATGAGTTTGGTAATTTGAAAGGGATTGCATTGAATCTGTAGGTTGCTTTGGGCAATGTGAACATTTAAACAATATTTATTTTTCCAGTCCATGAATATGGAATATTTTTCCATTTGTTTATGCTACTAGTCATGTCTAGGAGTCTCGTGATAGAATCTTTAGATTTTCTAGATATAGAACAGTATCATCTATGAGTAGAGATAATTTGACTTTCTCTTTTTCTGTTTGATACCTTTTATTGTTTTCTCTTACCTGATTGCTTTGACTAAGGCCTCCAATCCTATGTTAAATAGGAGTAGCAAGTGTGGAAATCTTTGTCTTGTTCCAGTTCTAAGGGAGAATGCTTCTAACTTCTGCCTGTTCAGTATGATGTTGGTTGTGAGTTTGCCACAGATGGCTCCCTTATTTTGTGGCAAGTTCCTGTGATGTTTAGATGGTTGAAAGTTTTTATCATGAAGGAATATGGGATTTTACAAATGTCTTTTCTGCGTCTATTGAGGTGATCATGTAGTCCTTGTTTTTATTTTTTATATTTTTTGAATTAAAGTCTCACTTTCTTGCCCAGGCTGGAGTATAGTGGCACACTCGGCAACTGCAGTCACAATATGCTGGGCTCAGGAAAGCCTTCCACCTCAGCCTTCCAAGTAGCTGGAACTTCAGATGCGTGCCACCATGTCTGGCTATTTTTTTGATTTATTATAGAGACAAAGTCTTGCCAAGGTGCTCAGGCTGGTCTTAAACCACTGGCCTTAGGCAATCCTCTTGGCTCTGTCTCCCAAAGTGCTAAGATTACAGGCATGAGCCACCACACATGGTGGTTCTTATTTTTAATTTGATGTATGTGGTGGATAATGTTCATTGATTTGCATCTATTGAGCCAAACTTGCATGCCAGAAATGAAGCCTACTTGATCATGGAGAACAATTTTTTTGATGCACAGCAGGATGTGGTTTGCTAGTATTTTGTTAAGGATTTTTGCATGTATGTTCATCAGGGATATCAACCTATAATTTTCTTTCTTTGTGTCTTTCCCAGATTTTAGTATTGATATAATTTTAGTTTATAGAATGAGTTAAGGAGGAGTCCCTCCTCTTCAATTATTTGAAATAGTTTCAGTAGGATGGTACCAGCTCTTCCTTGTACATCTGGTAGAATTTGACTGAATCTGTCTGGTCCAGGACTTTTTTTGTGTGGTAGACCTTTTATTACTGATTCAATTTTGTGGTTTGTTATTGGTCTGTTCACGGTTTCAATTTTAATCTTGAGAGATTGTGTTTTTCCAGGATTTTATCCTTTTTCTCTAGATTTTCTAGCTTATACACATATAAATATTTATTATAATCTCTGAGAATCTTTTATGTTTCTTTGGGATAAGTTGTAATATGGCCTTTTAAAATTTCTGATTGTATTCATTTGTATTTTCTCTTTCATTTCTTTTGTTGTTGTTGTTGTTGTTGATAATCTGGACAGCAGTCTATCAATTTTATTTATTCTTTCAAAGAACCAGTGTCTTGATTTGTTGATTCTTTGTATTTTTTGGGGAGGGGGGAATCTCAATTTTAATTAATTCTGTTCTGATTTTTGTTCTTTCTTTTCTTCTGCTAGTTTTGGGTCTAGTTTATTTTTGTTTTTCTAGTTCCCTTAGGTGAGATGTTAGGTTGTTTATTTGAGACCTTTCTATCTTCTTGATGTGGATATGTAGTTCTATGAACTTTCCTCTCAATACTGCTTTTATAGCGTCTCAGAGGTTTAGGTAAGTTATGTCTTTATTTTCATTTGTTTCTAAGAATTTTTAAATTTCTGTCTTGATTTTGTTATTTATCCAAAAATCGTTCAGGAGCAAGTTGTTTAGTTTCCATATATTTGTGTGGTTTTTAGGGTTCCTTTTAGTGTTGATTTCTATTTTTATTCCACTGTGGTCAAAGAAGAGACTTGGCATGATTTTGATTTTTTTTTTTGAAATTTATTAACACTTGATTTATGACCAAATGTGTGGTTGACCTTACAGTATGTTCCATCCTTTTACCTATAAACTATGAGTGCTGTTATCAGTGAGGTGGTTCTACTGAAGACAGAAGAAGGATGAGTCATTTTTTAAAATTAAATTTATCATTCTATGTCTTTTGAGTGGGGACATTTAGGCCATTGACATTCAAGGTTACTGTTGATATGTGAGGTTTTTTTCCCGACATAGTGTTTTTAATTTGGTGCTTTGTATTCTCAGTTTTGTGGATGATTTTATGGTCTGTAGACTATGTGCTTGTGTGTGTGTGTGTGTGTGTGTGTTTAAGGCAGCATATTCAGAACTCCCTTAAGCATCTCTTGTAGTCTGGTGGTGATGAATTCCCTTAATGTTTGCTTGTCTAGGAAATACTTTATTTTTCCTTTGTTTATGAAGCTTGGTTTGACATGATAAGAAATTCTTGGCTGTCATTTTTGTAAAGAATACTAAAATGAACCCCAATGTATTCTGCCTTGTAGGATTTCTGCTGAGAGGTTTGCTGTTATTCTGCTGGGTCTCTGTTGGAAGGTAATCTGACCCTTTTCTACAGCTGGCTTTAAGATTTTTGTGTATGTTTACTTTGCATGGTCAGATGACTATGTGCAATAGAGATGGTTGTCTTCTATAACATCTCACAGGAGTTTTCTGAATATCTTGGATCTGCATGTCACCCTCTCGAGGAAGATTAGGAAAATTTTCTTGGGTTATGTCCTGATACACTTTTTCCAGATTACTTCCATTCTCTTCTTCTCTCTCAGGAATGCCAGTCAGATATAGATTTGGTCTCTTTACAAAATCCCACATTTCTTGAAGTCTTTGTTCATTTTATAAATTCCCCCTTTTTTTGGGGGGGGGCTAGCTGGGCTGATTGGAAAAATTGGTCTTTGAGCTCTGAGATTCTTTCTTCTGCTTGACCTAGTCTGTTGTTAAGACTTGCAACTGTATTTTAGAATTCCTGAAGTGAATTCAAATCCAGTTATTGTTTCAGCATCATTTTTAAAAAGAGTTTTTCTTCCCTCATGAATGGCTTTGACACCCTGGTCAAAATCATTTTATCATTCATTAGTAGGTTTATTTGTGGATTCTATCTTGCTATTTATTTATCCTATAACAAATACCATAGTGTGTTGATAATTGCACCTTTATATTGTAATGAGATTGAGAGTCAACAATGAAATTGTTGTTTTTCCTATATGGTTTTGACTGTTCTTGTTCCTTTCCATTTCCATCGATGTTTGTGGATAATCTTGTCAATTTCTATCAGAAAGCTGCTGAGATTTTGATCTGAGTTGTGTTGAATCATAAACCAATTTGGAGGCTGGGCACAGTGGTGCACTTCTGTAATCTCAGCACTTTGGGTGGTTGAGGTGAGAGGATTTCTTGAGCACAGGAGCTCAAGATCAGCCCGGAAAAAGTAGCGAAAACTCGTCTCTACAAAAAATTCAAATAATAGCCAGATGTTGGGGCACATACCAGTAGTCCCAGCTACTCAGGAGGCTGAGGCAGAAGAATCTCCTGAGCCCAGGAGGTCAAGGCTGCCATGAGCCTCAATCATGCCACTGTACTCTGGGTGACAGAGTGAGACTCTGACTCTAAAATTAAAAAATACAGACACGTGCCATCATACCTAGCTAATTTTTAATTTTTTTTGTAGAGATGAGATCTTATTATGTTACCCAGGCTGGTCTTGAACTCTTGAGCTCAATAAAATCCTCCTGTCTTGACCTCTCAAAGTGCTGGGATTACAGGTGTGACCCACTGTGCCTGGCCTACACTAAGTTTATAAAATTTTGCTTTCTTCAGTATAAATTAATCTTAGCTTATCTGTAACCTTTGACTTTGTGAACTGTTAAATCTTCTTTAACTTTTTCTGACTATTTTGTAATAACACTGAGCTTAAAACACAAACACATTATACAGCTGTACAAAAACTATTTTCTTTCTTTGTATCCTTATTCTATAAACTTTTTTCT
Organism: Tarsius wallacei; assembly: GCA_963574415.1. Classification (NCBI taxonomy): domain Eukaryota; kingdom Metazoa; phylum Chordata; class Mammalia; order Primates; family Tarsiidae; genus Tarsius; species Tarsius wallacei. The sequence continues at coordinate 5,534 of CAUYQG010125922.1, read as the reverse complement.
CCTTAGAAATTTTTTATTTGTATTTTACCTTTTAGTCATTAAAAAAAAAACTAAGACACAAACACATGCATTAGCCTAGGCCTATGCGGGATCAAGATCAATATCACTGTCTTCCATCTCCACATCTTGTCTCACTGAAATGTTTTCAGGGGAAATTTAACACACTCAGAGCTGTCATCTGCTATGATAACTATGCTGTCTCTGCATTACCTCCCAAAGGACCTGCCTGAGACTGTTTTACAGTTGTTGTTTTTTTGTTTTTTTTAATAAATAGGAGTACAATCTAAAATAACAATTAAAAAGTACAGTATAAGCCAGGCTCGGTGGCTCAGCCTGTAATCCCACGCCTTTGGGAGGCTGAGGTGAGTGGATTGCCTGAGCCCGCGGGTTCGAGACCTGCCTGGGCAAGCGAGACGTCATCTCTACAATAAATCAAAAAATTAGCCGGGCGTGGTAGCGCGTGCCTGTAATTCCGGCTACTCGGAAGGCTGAGGCAGAAGGATCGCTGGAGCCCAGCAGGTCGAGGCTGCGGTGGCCGGGAGCAGCCACTGCTCTCCAGTCTGAGCGACGGAGTGAGATGCCAACTCAAAAAAAAAAAAAAAAGTACAGTATAGTAAATATACAAACCAGTAACATAGTCATTTATTATCCTTATCAAGTATGATGTACTGCACATAACTGTATATGCAATACTTTTATATGACTGGCAGCACAATGGGTTTGTTTACACCAGCATCATCACAGACGTGTGAGTAATGTTTTGCTGCTGTGTTATGATGGCTATCACTGCATCAGGAGGTAAGAATTTTTCAGCTCCATGATTACCTTGTGAGACCACTCTCATGTATGCAGTCTGTGTGACTAAAACATTGCTTTGCAGTCCACAGCTGTATGTATTTACAATTCTATTATCTGCAAATATAATTTTTATTTTTTTCTTTCAAATATTTTTGTCTTATTTTCTTATTGCATGGCTAGGATTCCCAGTACAATGTCAAGTACATGTGGTAAAAGCAGATATTTTTGTGTTGTTCCTGAAGTTAGAAATAAAATATTCAATATTCCATAATTAGATATGATCTTAACTGTAGTTTTTTATAGATAATTTTTATTGGTTTGGGAAAGTTTTCTTCTTCTGGTTTGCTAGATAATTTTTCAAAATAAATATAGTTTATCCTCATTTGTACCCCACATCCCTATAAAATACAATAAAATTTAATTTAAAAAATAAGTTCATCATAACATTGATACAAAAATCTATCAGAGGCATTAAAAGGAAATTATAGAAATATGTGCTGCATGAACACAGTAGCAAAAATTCTTAACTGAGTATTGGAAAATCGATCCTATCAATGTGTAAAAATGATAATGCATCATCGTCAAGTGAGGTTTAACCCCAAGAATTCAGTTTGTTTCAACATTTGAAAATCAACCGGTGTAACTTGACCACACTGACAGATTAAAGGAGAAAAACTATATGATCATTTTCATAGATGTGGAAGGCTTGGGCAAAATTCAACAGCCACTTATTTCATTTTATTATAGAGATGGGGGTACAAGTGAGGATGAACTACAAAATAGGCTGCATGTAGGTGAGGTTTGGGCTGCTAGCTGGCGCTCACTCCCCCTGGCATAGGGCCAGGTGCCCTTAGTGTTGCCACGTGCTCCCCACCCTTCTTCCTTCCTCCCTCCCTCCCCTAGCTGTGCTCAGCGACTACTGATCCCTCCCTTGTGCTAATGTGACTAGCATTCAGGTCCCACTTATGAGTGAGAACATGCACTATTCAGTTCTTTGTTTCTGTAATCGTTCACTTGGTACGAGGGTCTCTAACTTCATCCAATTTGCTGCGAAGTCCATGATTTTATGGCTGCATAATATTCCACTGTGTATATGTACCATATATTTTTTTTAATCCAGTCCTTCTATGGGCCGCATGGTTGGTTCTGTGTTTTTGCTAATGTGAATGGAGCTGCAACAAACATGCGTGTGCAGGTATCTTTTGGGCATCTAGGTTGGTTCCATGCTTTTGTTATTGTGAATAGTGTGGCAATAAACATGCATATGCAGGTGTCTTTTTTGTAGAATGATTTATGTTCCCTGAGGTATATTTACAGGAGAGGGATTGCTAGGTCATATGGAAGGTCAAGTTTTAGTTCTTTTAGGAATTGCTACACTGCTTTCCATAGAAGTTTAACTAGCTTGCACTACCATCAACAGTGTAGAAGCATTCCTTTTTCTCTGTACCCATGCCAGCACCTGTTGTTTTTTGACATATTAATGATGACCATCCTTGTCTAAGTTAGGTGATATTTAATTGTAGTTTTGATTTGCATTTCTTTGATGATCAGTGAGGCTGAGCATTCTTTCATGTGTCTGTTGACTGCTTGTATGCCTTCTTTTGAAAAGCATCTATTCATGTCCCTTTTAATGGAGTTGTTTGTTTCCCTTTCACTTTGTTTGAGTTCCTTGTAGGCCCTGGATGTTAGACTTTTGTCAGATGCATAATTTGCCATATTTTCCCCATTCTGTGGGTTGTCCCTTTGGTCTCTTGACTACTATTGCTGTGCAAAAGCTTTTGTTTTACTTGTCTATCTTAGCTCTATGGCATTCGCTTTTGGGGACTTGGTCAAGCATTTGTTGCCTACTCCGATGTGCATAAGGGTGCTTCCTACGTTTTCTTCTAGGATTATTAAAGTTTGAGGTTTTACATTTTAGGTCTTTGATCCATTTTGAGTTAATTTTTGTATATGGTGATAGGTAGGGGTCCAGTTTCACTCTTCTGCATGTGGTCAGCCAGTTTTTCCAGCACCATTTGCTAAATATGGTTTCCTTTTCCCAGTGGTTGTTATTGGTGGCTTTGTTGAAGATGAGTTGATTGAGAGACTGAGTTTTTGCTTCCAGAATCTCTGTCCTGTTCCATTGGTCTATGTGCCTATTCTTGTACCAATACCAGGCTGTTTTGGTGACTGTAGCATTGTAATACACTTTAAAGACTGGAAGTGTGATACTTCCCACTTTGTTCCTTTTGCTGAGGATTGTTTTGGCTATTCATGCTCTTTTTTTTCCATATGAATTTCTGTATTGTCATTTCCAGGCCTGAGAAAAATGATGTTGATGATTTGATGGGTATTGCATTGAATCTGTAGATTGCCTTGGGTAGGATGGACATCTTGATGATATCGATTCTTCTGATCCACGAGCATGGATTGTTTTTCCATTTGTTTGTGTCATCCTTGATTTCTTTGAGCAGTGTTTTATAGTTCTTATTGTAAGGATCTTTCACTTCTCTGGTTGGGTGGCTGCCAAGGCATTTCATTTTTCTCGTGGCTAGTGTGAATGGGATTGTGCTTTTAATTTGTTTCTCTGAAGTCTTTCCTCATTCTCTATTTTACAAACAAATTTGTGTGATATTTGTATTTTTAACTCTTCAAAACTTTGATAAAATTTACCAGTGAAACAATCTGGACTGTGTTTTCTTTATAGGAAGTTTCTAGATTACAAATTTAATTTGTTCACAGATACAGGGTTACTCAGATAGTCTATTTCTATATGAGCCAATTCTGGTAATTTATAAGGAATCTGTCCATTTTCCATGTTATTGAGTTTATTTGTATAAAGTTGTTCATAATACCGAGCACAGTGACTCATGTCTGCAAAACCTAGCACCTTGGGAGGCTGAGGCAGGAGGATGTCATGAGGCTAGGAGTTTGAGACAAGCCTGGGCAACATAGCTATCCTTTGTCTCTACAAAAAATAAAAAAATTAGCCAGAGATGGTGGTGCATATCTGTAGTTCCAGCTACTTGGAAGGATCACTTGGGTAACAGAGTAAGTCCCTGACTCAAAAAAAATTGTTCATAATAGTCCCTCCTTAAATTAGATCTCTTAATATGTGTGGGATTTATAGTGATATCTCCCATTTCATTGTTGATTTTTATCATTTGTGAATTTTCTCTTATTTTTTATTAGTCTTGTTGGGTATTTGTTAATCTTTTCAAGAACCATTGTTTAGCTTTCTTGATTTTCCCTTTAGAGGATGCGGGGGGAATGAAACACGTCTACACGGTCAGTGGGAGTGTAAACTTGTACAACCTCTGTGGAAAACAGTATGGTGATTCCTAAAAAAATCTAAATATTGACTTTCCACATGACGCAGTAATCTCTCTCCTGGGAATATGCCTGGAGGAACTCAAATCATTCTATTAAAAAAAAAAACCTGCACATGCATTTTATTGCAGCAGTATTCACAATACCAAAAACATGGAACCAACCATGCTACCTATGGAAAGTGGACTGGATAAAAGAATGTGGTACATACACATGAGTGAATATTACACAGCCATAAAGAAGGACAAAATTATGGACTTCGCAGCAACTTAGATGGATTTAGAGTCTATAATACTCAGTGACCTATCACAGAAACAAAGAACAGAATACCATGTGCTCTCACTCATAAGTGGATCCTGAACATTTATCATAATACTATAAGAAAGGGACTGGCACTAGTGGGAAACTGCCAGAGTGGGGAGGGGGGCACAAAACATCAATAAGCGTACTTGATCTCAAACCAGGCAAAGTGGGGGGGACCAAAGGAAGGCTCAAATATTACCTATACAATGACTACTTATATACCTAATCCTGAATTGTACCCCACATCTTTAAAAAAATTCTATTATTTCTAATTTTACTTAAAATTTTTATTCTACATTGTGTTTAATTTACTCTTTTTCTGGTTTCTTAGTAATCATAGAAGTTTGGATCACTAATTTCACATTTTTTCTTGTGTAATATAAGCATTTGATGCTATAAATTTACCTATTAGTACTACATTAGCTGCATCCACAAATTTTGATATGTTGTATTTTCATTATCATTCAGTTCAAAATAGTTTTCAATTTCCCATCTGGATTTTTTTTGACCCAAAAGTTAATTAAAAGTGTGTTTTTGATTTTCAAAACCTGCTGGGCTCAGCAATTCTTCCGTCTCAGCCTCCAAGTAGCTGAGACTACAGGCGTGCCACCAGGCCCAGCTAATTTATTTGTTTATTTATTGTAGAGATGAAGTCTTACCATGTTGCCCAGGCTGGTCTTGAACTCCTGAACTCAGCCAATCCTCTCACCTCAGGCTCCCAAAGTGCTGGGTTTATAGGCATAAGCCACAATGCCCAGCCTTGATTATCAAAATTTTAATATTTTTTAGTCATTTCTTTTTAGTGAATTCAGAGAACATATTCTATATGATTTCAATCCTTTGAAAGTTATTGAGACTTGTTTTATTGCCCAGAATATGGTGACTATTCCACAAAAGAAGAATATGTATTCTGTTGTTATTTGCTATGGTATTATTTAAATGTTAATTACATCGAATTGGTTGATTGTGTTTTTTTTTTTTTTTTTTTGAGTTGGAGTCTCACTCTGTCACCCAGATTGGAGTGCAGTGGCCGCTCCCGGCCACCGCAGCCTCGACCTGCTGGGCTCCGGCGATCCTTCCGCCTCAGCCTTCCAAGTAGCTGGATTTACAGGTGCGCGCTACCA
>CAUYQG010125917.1:0-17782 GCA_963574415.1 Tarsius wallacei | reverse complement strand
GTTGAGGTGAGTGAATTGCCTGAGCCCGCTGGTTCGAGACCCGCCTGGGCAACTTGGCGAGACCTCATCTCTACAATAAATCAAAAATTAGCCGGGCGTGGTAGCGCACTCCTGTAGTTCCAGCTACTTGGAAGGCTGAGGTGGAAGGATCGCCGGAGCTCGGCAGGTCGAGACTGCAGTGGCCGGGAGCAGCCACTGCACTCCAGTCTGAGTGACAGAGTGAGACTCCAACTCAAAAATAAAAAAAAAAAAATAAGAGATAAGTGTTAGCAAGGGTGTGGCAAAATGTTAACCTTTGTACATTGCTGGTGGGAAAGTAAATTAGTACAGTCATTGTAGAAAATAGTATGGATGTTCCTCAAAAAACTAAAAGTAGAACTATCATATGATTCAGAAATGCTTCTTCTGGGTATGTACCCAAAAGACATGAAACCAGTACCTTGAAGATATCTGCATTCCCATGTTCACTGTGGCATAATTCATAATAGCCAAGATATGGAAAAAGCCTAAGTGACCTAAGTGTCAGTCACCAGATGAATGGGTAAGAAACTTGTAAGACACACACACACACACACACACACACACACACACACACGATGAAATATTATTCAGTCTCCAAAAAGGAGGCGATTCTGCCCTAAGTGACAACATGAAGAGACCTAGAGGACATTATGCTAAGTTAGCCAGACACAAAAAGAAAAATACTGCATAGTCTCACTTACTTGGGCAATCTAAACAAGGAGTGATAGGTTATCTTGGTGGCCTAGATTTTATTTCTTTGGGCTATCAGTCATCTCAAACTCATTAGATCATTTTAAAAATTACTCTAATGTCTCATGGTATTATAAATAATTTCATCTACTTGTATGGGTCCTGGGTACTTTCACATGTAATGACTGTAGGACAGCTGTGTGTTATTCAAAGTATTGTGGGTTCCCTGAGGGAAGAGACATCTATAAGAAGAAGTGTAAGTCACTTGTAATACATTTTAATAATAATCTGATTTATTCACCCCCCACCCCAGAAACCAAATCAAAGCTAGGAAGAAAAGAAATCACACTTTATTTAATCTAGAAAGTATATTTTCTTTAAATTGTACCCAGAAGTATCCAGTGTTTGCTTATGTGTGGAGAAATAGACAATCTCATATGTTAGTGGAAGCATGTTTGATACAACTTTCTGGAAATATATGTGGCAATAACTATCAAACACATTTTAAAAGACAAAAAAAATCTATATTTAATCTAGAAATTGTGTTTCTATATACTGTCCTAGGGAAATAATTGTACAAAGACTTAAAACCAACTGTACTCATTAATAATATTTTTGTTTAACAGTGGAAATATTAAGGTTCTAAATTTTCTTCTTAATATAGTTTTTGATGTATATTTTTGAAATATGTAATATTTTTATTTTTTAAACATTTTATGCATATCCTGTAGTTTCCTTTTTGAATTGCCTTTTGACCTAAGTGGCTAGGTGTTTTGTATTTTTCTTTTTTTATTAGGTATTTAGTTGTTTTATTGCATAGTAGTCAGATTGTTAAATATATGATTTTTAATATATTTAAAGGAATTTGTTAGAATTTTCTTGATGACATTAATATGTAGTACCCTCTCTGTAAGTGTTCCATGGACAGGGTAGGGAGATTTTTAAGTATCTATTAGATAATCCTTATTAATAGTACTCAGTGTCTTTTTATCATTAGTCTCTGAACCTTTTTTATCACAGACTCTCTTTAGTAAAAACTTGAGAACTCACACCCATGCCTCCTCTAGTGAAACACCAATCCTGACAAAATCTTATTCTTTTCCTATTTCGTAGCTATATTATATCTATTTCCCAGTTGCAGAATATGGCTGGAGAAAAACACAATCACCCTAACTAGTCTTGCTTAAAATGTATTACCAAGAACCTCGACTATCCCTTAATGCTTCCCAGCAATCCTAGGACATTGCCTGGCATGCCCATTCTCCCCTGTATTCATATTTAATGATTATTTAAACCTTTCTTTCTCTCTTCAGAGCTCTTGTGCTTTTTCCCTTTTCCTTCTTAACTCTTGGTTCCCTGTTTCTCCAGGTTCACTTCATCCTGTTTCACTGACAAAAAAGAAGCAGTCAGAGGAGTATTTTCACAAGCCCCTACCACAACACTGATATACATTATTGGTTAATTTTTATCAGCACAGAACAACATTATAATTGATCCTATCTTAAACAAATAAAAAAAGCTTCCAGCTTCATATTTTGGCTTTCCTTTAGCATAAAATTTCTCAAAAGAGATTGCATTTGCTCTCTTTCCATTCTCTTTCCTTGTTTTGGGGGTGTTTTGTTTTGTAGAGACAAGGTCTGTCTCTGTTGCCTAGGCTGGTCTAGAACTCCTGGCTCAAGCAGTGCTCTCCTCTAGGCCTCCCAAAGTGCTAGGATTGCAAGCATGAGCCACTGCATCTGGCCTCCTCCCTTTCTCTTTAGATCCCACTTGAATCATGCTTTCATCCCTACCACTCTATAGAAATTGTCTTTCTAATTTTTTTTTTTTTAATTTGAGAGTTAGGGGCAACCCCTCAGGTCCCCTCCCACTGTGGGAGCTTCTCTGTCTTCTCAATAAATCCGACTGTCTCACCAAAAAGAAGAGTTGGGTAGCTAAGAGGATTTGCTACACAGAAATTGTTCTTGTTAAGGCCTCTAATACCCTCCTCTGTTGCCAAATATGTTGGTCAATTCTCCATCTTCAACTTTTTCCTGATATCAGCTCTCAGTTGCTCTGAACTCAAGCACATGACCACTTCCAGACTTCTCCATGTACTACTTTCTAGTCTTCTCATTTTCCTCAGTTATATTCAGATATCATATTTTCAGGGAGCCTTTCTCCAACCATACCTTAAAAATGGGCTATGGACTGAATTGTCCTCCTCCTTCCATTCCCTACCTCCCCACATCCTCCTGTATGTATATGAAAGCCCCAACTCTCAGTTATGGTATTTGCAGATGAGACCTCGGGGAGTTACATAGTTAGGCTTAGATGAAGTCACAAGGGTGAGCCTCTCATGGTGGGATTAGTGTCTTGTAAGAACAGGAAGAGACCCCAGAGCGCTCTCTGCTATGTGAGGATGCAGGAAGGAGGCAGCTGCTGTCTACAAGCCAGGAAGAGAGTCTTTACCAGAACCCAACAATATCTACATCCTGATCTTCAACTTCTGGTTTCCAGAACTGAGAAATATATTTCTGTTGTTTAAGCTGTTTATTCTGTAGTATTTTGTATGGCAGCCCCAGCAGACAAAGACAAAGGGAATATTATACTTCCCGTTGTCCCAATCCTTCTGTTTCCTTACTCTACTATATTATTGTGTATGTCTATCTTCCTTACTAGAATGTAAGCTCCAGGAGGCAAGAACTTTCTCCCTTTCATTCACTGCACTATCTCCAGTGCCCAACTGAGTGTAACCATAGTAGCTGCTCAATAAATATTTTATCTAAACCAGTAAATTAATAATAATGGAAATATCTTCAAATATCTGTAGATCATAGATGTTTCCTCATTTGGAAAGCATTTATTTTCTCACCACTTTTACCTTAAAAGGATACATAAGTTGTGTTTGTTTTTTTGGGAAAATATTTAGTAGTAGTACCCAGTGATCATCACAGAAAAATTTACAAATTTGAAACACTTATCTTCTTAACAGGAAAAACACTCACTTGTCTTTGAGTTCTAGAACACCTTTAATTAATTTTCTTGGAGATAACCTGTGAACCTTTGGGTAGGTTTAAGGATTTTTATGTTCATTCTACATCTCAATTCAAAGTATTGCAAAGATTCTACTGTTAGTGGTATAATTTTAGTTGACCACAGCTAAGATATCTTCCTATACGAAATAAAGTACAATAAAATGTAGTGTCCTTAGTAGTAACAGAGTTCTGTATACTACTTACTACATGCCACACAGTTAAAATGTGAAGACTACTAGGAAGGAAGCCTTATGGGTGCATGCACTATCTGGAAAAGAAAAGTAGTGAGAAAGTTTTATATTTCTTTCATTCTGACCTTCATCTGGAAGAAATTCCTTGTGTTTTGTTTATATGATTACTAGGCTCCCTAGCTTCAAGGCTAGTAAAGATATTTTCTTTTATTTTTGCTTTTCTTAAGCCATGTCAGTTAATTTCTGAACAGAATCACATTTTAAAAGATAATAGATTTATCATACTTAGTTTACAAATGTGAAACCCCCTTATCTTGAGTCCACAATTTTTAAAACCGTAGTTGATAAGAGATTACTGTATCTTTGAAATTTTTTAAAAACACATGAAGGGCCAAGGACACTCTGTTATTTATATATTAGTGTAAGTCATATTGCTTACCTCTTAATCATTAACTGAGAGAGACTTTCTTTAGAGAATTTTGGGTGACAAGGAGTAGTTTTGAACCATAGAGAAATTTGAAGACTAGGGAATAATAAGTGAGGTGCTGTACTTGTAGGAAAGAGAAAATTCTAGAGAGATGCTAAGAAGTTGGAAAGATTTCAGAAATAGAGTAAGACAATGTCAAAGACCAACTTTATGCTTTGAGAATTTTGCTTAATCCTGGTAATTGTGGGAAGAGGACAAAATTGTCTTAACTAATTATGGCCTTTCTGATTCCTACACTCAGTATGGTCCAGGTGCATATGAGTTAAAGAGGGTTTTGTAAATTACTTGAAAATCTAACCATTTGGGCAGCATTTCTACAGGAATAAACTTTTAGGATATAACATATTTATGGATTGGGAAATTCTGTATTTTAGTTTTAAATGTGACATTTGGTAGTCACAAGTTTTCAGTGAAACAGAACTGTTTGTCATCCTAAAAACTCTTTTATCAAGCTTGTCTTCTTTTGAAACTTAAGACTAACATTACAGATGAATATTAAGTAAAACTTGGTACCAGTTATTTAGGAAGATCATATTTTATACTACATAAAGGACTTCGTGATGGTCATTAGGCCTTTATATAATTTATATTCACATTACTGGCAATGTTCTGATGGCCATTAAAAGATGTACACTAAATGTGCTACTGGTAATAAAAAATGTTGGTTATATATGGGGAAAGATGTTAGTTTTTTCATGATGTTTAGGCAAAGTTTTCATGGAAGTCATATTCAACGGCAATTACTACTGTTCTTCCTATAATTGGTATACAGGCTGTACAAACAGCATCAACTCGGATAGAGACTGGGGATCACAAATAAGCTAAATATATATTCACTTACTTCTATTTGATATGTGGTTTAGAAAAATAGTTAACTCTACATGTAGACAAATATCTCATGTTATGAAGATGTGTAACTTATGAGCAAACTAAAGGTGGGTATACAGCTGGGCCTCAGTAACTGCAGCCCATATATTAATGAAATAAATTTTTTTTAATTGTTGTTGATCTCTGCTTCCCTCTACATAGGCTTATTTTTTCTCTCCTTGTTTGAGCAATGTTTTTTTACCTAGAGAGTGGCATGCTACTAGCAGTGCCCAAGTTAGTTGCATCACTTTGAGAAAGGCAGGCCCAATTCACTGAATTACCAGTCTCAGATCTCAAGAAATGTCCTCTGATTGATTTGGCTTGCATCAGGTGTCCAGGCCTGAACCTAGCCATGCAGTTAGAAGATAGGGTCCTGTTGTACCCTTCTCTGTGGCTTATAGGTAGCCTGCAGAGATGGAAGCAGCAAGAGTAGGCAGACAGTAGCTAGCTTTACTATACTTGACCTTATATTCATCCACTCAACATTTATAACATGTCCATATATATATATATATTAGGTCGACCTTGAGACTATCAGCGTTTTATTTCAAAAATGATTTTTGTAATATAAATTTAATTTTCCTTAAAAAGCTACAGGAGATATTATACAGTTATCTTAGACTTCAAGGAAAACGTCTAATGAAAGAGTAAATATAAAATCTTACTAAAGTTCACAGAGTGACAAAGAAAGTAAAAGTGCTTCCAGTCAAGATCTTTCTTTTAAAAATATCCACGCTAAAACTATAAAACATTTCAATAAAAATGTTTCTTCAAATATGTTATTTTAAATGCTATATTACTTAAGCAAATATTTAAATACTATATTTGTTTCTCTGCATACTTGACTTAAATTTAATTCTACCTGTCTGCCAAGTATGTTGAAACCCCAAATCCATTTTCATTTGCCAGGTTAAATGTTTATTTTGTTTTCCCACATAATACGCTCTTTGAAGTGTCACAAGCATACCAAACCTGATTTCTTTTTAATAGGGATATGGTAGGGTTTTGGAGGGGGGTTTTTCCCTCTTCAGTTAATGGGATAGGATACACTTTTCTCAAGGACTATGTCAAGGTATGTTAACATTCCCTACCTACTGCAAGTATCTACTACCTTCATTGAACTGTTAGAAAATAGACATTAACTTTCTTAAAGGAAGTTTAAAATGTGTCCAGTAAGGTTAACATGCATTTTTGAAGCCTCATTATTATTTCCTTATGATCAGAATACCAAGGATTTTTCTTGCACTGTAGAATGTCTACTTTTACCTAACAAGTTACTCTATATAGAGTAATACAATGAAAATATATGAGGCTGTGGTGAAGTACAAATAACTAACATTTGATTTTGAGTTTTTAATTTTCTTCTGCTCATCCATTATATCACTCAAACATTCATTTAAAATTTTTTTCATACTTATTTTCAAAGAACATTGAAATGCATTTGAATATCATAATCTCTTAGATATACGTGTCTGAAAAACAACTGTTCCATAATAGGTTTTTTGTTGTTGTTGTTGTTGTTTCTTTTTTTGAGTCGTAGTCTTATTCTGTCACCCTGGCTAGAATGTAGTGGCATGCTCACAGCTACCACAAGCCTCAGCCTGCTGGGCTCAGGTGATCTCTCCGCCTCAGCCTTCCAAGTAGCTAGAACTACATGTGTGTGTCACCACACCCAGCTGTTTTTTTATTTTTATTTTAGAGATGAGGTCTCGCCAAGTTGCCCAGGATGGTGTTGAACCCCTAAGTTCAAGCAGTCCTCTTGCCTCCACCTTCCAAACTGCTGGGATTATAGGCGTGAGCCACCATGTCTGGCTTGATAATAGCTTTGAACATGTATTTCCTTTCTTTTAAAAAGATAAATTTAATATTAAGCCTCTATATGAGTCACATAGTGGTTTGTACCTTTTGCAAAGTTTGTTAGTACATCTTCTTAGGTTTCTTGTATTAGACCTAATTTACTGTAGTAACTTTAAAAACTATATAATTAAGGAGCGTCTTGAGGAAGAGCTATTTGAAGACAGAGCATTACTGATTTTCCTGTCCTTTCATTTCACTAATAAAAAGTACCTGAATTTTATTTTTCCTTTCTCCATCTATTATGAAAATACAGATTCTTATGAATGCCATATTCTCTTTCATTATTCGTACTACAGGGCCTTCTGATTCCCTAGATCTGGAAAAAAGTCCTTTTGTGCAAGAGATTGAAGAGACAGGAGACTAGTACCAAGCTGATGCAGTAGCATACATAGCTGTACACAGCTTAAAGTACACTGCTGCAAGTGAAGTGACTTTGACACTCTTATAGTTTTGAAATATCTATGTGTTTCCCAGAAGTTAGGAAGCTGATGGCTTCTTATGGTGGTATTTCTTCTATATAAAGAATCATTGCAAATAGCCTGAGTCTGTTTCCCAGTGTAAACTTGAACAGGTTGTCTCATCTCTTAAATATTAGGGCCCACAACTATGAAATATTTCAAGACTTCCCCGAGATAAAGAATGTACACAGAACCACAAAATGTCAAAGCTATACTAAACAAAGAGAGAACTCAGAGTGAGATGACTTAACCTTGAGATTCCCATCTTGTGTTAGAGGTAAAACCAAGACCTAGAGTCAGGTCTTCTGATTCCCATGTCAGCATTCGTATCATCATTTACTCTTATCTTTCTCTAATGATATAGAATGTCTCTCAGTATTATATAAGAATATTTCAAGCCAGGCTCGGTGGCTCAGCCTATAATCCCGCGCCTTTGGGAGGCTGAGGTGAGTGGATTGCCTGAGCCCGCGGGTTCGAGACCTGCCTGGGCAACTTGGCGAGACCTCATCTCTACAGTAAACCAAAAATCAGCCGGGCATGGTAGCACGTGCCGGTAATTCCAGCTACTAGGAAGGCTGAGGCGGAAGGATCGCCGGAGCCCAGCGGGTCGAGGCTGCGGTGGCCGGGAGCGGCCACTGCACTCCAGTCTAGGCGACGAAGTGAGACTCCAACTCAAAAAAAGAAAGAATATTTCAGAGGATTTAGATATTATTAAAGCTCAGTTGTCACTTTTCAGCACTGTTGATTGAGGATATCACATTGGATTGGAATTGCATTAACCCTATGATGTACCCTCTTTATTTCTTTTCAAATATATCTTGAATGTCATCTTACTTGCTCTTTGTTTTTATCTTTCTCATAAAAATAAAACCAAAAAATTGTAGAACATCTTGGGAAGTGTGCAGTTTTTGTGGTTTTTTGAGTCATAGTCTCACTCTGTGGCCCCAGCTGAAGTGCCAGCCTCGACCTGCTGGACTCAGGCAGTCCTTCTGCCTTAGCTTTCCAAGTAGTTACAGGCACACGCCGCCACATCCAGCTAATTTTTTTATTTATTGTAGAGACTAGGTCTCGCCAAGTTGCCCCAGCTTGTCTCAAAACCCTAGGCTCAGGCAATTCTCTTGCCTCCACCTTCCAAAGTGCTGGGATTGCAGGCATGAGGCATCATGCCCAGCCTGTTTTTTGCAATGTTAAGGTTTTCACTAAAAAGTGAAGCACATTTTTCAGGTATTGTGGCCTCTTCATTAAAATCCATCCTATATTTATTTATATCCAGCTCTGAAGATATATTCTCTGCTACTTTCAAGTTTCTTGTTCTTGGCATCACTTTACTCCTCACACCTTCCTGTCTGTTTCACTCATCTTTTCTCTCTTTGATGAAGTTCGAGATTGACAGCTTAATATTAGCTATATCTCAGCTTCTGGTAAAGTGTTAGAGTAGAACAAGTCAAGAGTCATGATCCATTCTACAAGCTAGCCTTTATGCAAAACAACAAAGCATGTAAGTTCTCATTGGAGTCAATCATTTGTCAAGCCCCTTTTCATATCACTTGCCTTTCTTGAGGAGTTTTTATGGTACCTCTAAGATATAAATAAGATTAGATGTGAGCAAATCTATTTCTTCCTAGACTAGTACTTCTTAATCTTTTTGGAGTTAGAACAATATTAATGGTTATTTGTTTGACTTATTGTTGACCTCCCCTTTTCCCTGAAAGTACTCCATGAAATTTAGAAATAAATAAACAGCATTTTTGAAAACTGTAAATTATGTGATAGAAGGGAAGCCTCATTCTTAAACTTATTTGGAAGCTCTTATGACTGCTGAAATCATTTCTGGAAATCAGTATGCTAGATCATATAAGTGTAATGAATTTTATACCTCCATCATATGCCACCATTGTGGAGACAGCTACTTGCCACACCATGTCCTTATTCTCCTTTCTTTGTAATTAAACTACTATGTGGCTGGGTGTTTTGCCATCCAAACAAAATACCACATTTCTTTTCTTACCTTGCAGCCAGGTTTGGTTGCCTGACTAAACATTTCATTGTTTTGGACTATGAAATGTAAGCATGAATATTCCAAGGGACTTCATACTACAGTAAATCTTTAACATCATTGTACAGCAGACCCTCAAATAGCTTCTTCCTTCAACACCATTTAGTTATAATGTTGATGAGAGAAAAAATTGGTTTTCCTGTATGCCATTTTGCTCAAAGTCACAACTTCCAAGAATCTATTGACAATGTGAAGTGAGGACATACTGTCATTTTATTTAAAGAGAAGGGATGTACCCTTTGTCTTTCCTTCCCACATTTGCTTGTTTTATGCAAGTATGATAGCTGGATCTTTAGAAGCCATCTGAATCATGAAATGTCAAAGCAGATCCTGGTGGAGACTAAGTAAGGCTCTGGTGACTTCAGTGAGTGTTTGTGTCAAGCCTGAGTACTTATCTCCAGAATTTATTTATGTGAAGAATAATAAACTCCTGTCTTTCCTAAGCAACTGTAATTTGGGGTTTAATTATATATAGCCAGAAATAATTTTAACTAATAAAACATGTGAATGAGCCCCCTGCCTAGGTTGATAAGTTCAGAATATACTTCTAGAAATTAGTTAGTGTCTTAAGGTAGACCTGGTATACCGTAAAAAAATTTTCTAGTTAACAGATGGTAAATGTGAAGAAGTTAATAGTTCCAATCGGTTTGGCAATGATTAGATTCTCTTTTGTCTGATACCAGTAGAAATCTAGGTTCTCAACTATTGTAATACTATAAGAAAGGAATTGCCAGTAGTGGGAAACTGCCAGGGGAAGTGGGAGCAGGATTGGCAGTAGTGGGAAACTGCCTGGTGGGGGGGAACACCTCATCAAGGTACCTGCATAATGAACATTTTACCTAACCCTAACCTGTACCCCACATATTTAAAATAAAAAGTTTTAAATAAAAGAAATCTAGGTTTTCTCATACAATCTGTGTTCCATTTATGCCAGTGAAATTAACATAAATTACTAAATTGTGAACAAACTCTTTTTTTTTGGTACCATATCATGAAAGCAGATAATTCTTAGCTGCTATCAAGATGGCTATCCTAGTCCTCAAAAACAAGCTTTTGTATGGACTCTGTCAGTTCCAAAGCTCTACTTAACCTTTTACCTAGGATATTGATTTTTTTCTCCCTTGTTACTTCTCTCCCAGATAATTGACAAATTAAGTCTGTTTTTTATATTGAAGGAGTATTTTGCCATGAGCTATGGTTTTCAAAGAACAATAATAATCACAGGAGAAGTTTAATGTCTTAATGTATTTCAGCCTAAGACTCATACTAATTTGAAGAGTTTTGTTCATCAAAACTTATCAGGCCAGGTGCAGTGGCTCACGCCTATAATCCCAGCACTTTGGGAGGCCAAATGAGAGGATTGCCTGAGTCCATGGGTTCGAGACTACCCTGGGCAACTTGGCAAGACTTCATGTCTACAATAAATCAAAAATTAGCCAAGTATGGTGCGCACCTATAGCTCCAGCTACTTGGATGGCGATTGCCTGAGCCCAGCAAGTTAAGGCTGCGGTGGCCATGAACATGCCACTGCACTCCAGCCTGGGTGACAGAGTGAGACTTTAACTAAAAAAAAAAACTTAACAACATTGAAAGTTTGAAGAAATCATTTTGTATTTATTAGTATGTTTCCTGTCTCTTAAATTCTGGAAGAAAATAAGGGAAAGGGTTTGATTTTAGATTTTTTTGTTAATCAAAATATTCATCCTGCTCCTTGAGAAATTAAAATACTGTGCTATAGAAAATATGTACCATCTGGGCCGTGTGTTTTTCTACCTCCCATAAAGAACAACATGCAAAGGAGGTTATGCAAAGTAGCAGGGCATGCTCATTTAGCTATATAGGGTATTACTGAAGAGTTATATGTAAGTCAAATTGTAGTTTATCATATTATAAATGTACCAGGAAGGCACCAATTTAACAGGATTACTTCTGTGTTATGAAGAATCTTAATTTATTATTTTGGCAAGATAATATTAATTTTTTATTGTGTAGATTTCTATGACTTATTTCAATGTTGTCCATATTTTGTTTTGTTTTTAACCAACCTGCAACATTTGGGCAGTCTGGTAATTAAACCTGTTGCTGCAATGATCGTCAGAGTTATTGTCCTGCTCTGACTGGCTAAACTTTTTCTCCCCACTTTCACCTTTACCCTGCTCTTCCCACATGGATCCTTCTTTTTGCTTCTTACTCAATGGAATAGGATAACTTCCCACACAAATGAGGCCATACACAACAGGTTTGTTTCCACTTAAAACCTACAAATGAATAAAACACACGCACACTACACATATGCTCAGAGTGTCATCACTTTGCTAATCAAGGATGTGAGTCATCACAAAAGATTATAAAGTCTCTGTTATAGAATGACATTTCTTATCTCTTACCAAGTTGTTTGTGGTGTGTCTGTCTTTTTGATGTTCTCTTAGGCTGCTTGGCATTACGACCAGACTTTGGGGTTAGACAGATCTAGGTATTCAAATCACAGTTGTATCACTTTTTCAAGGTATTTTACTAACTTGGACACATCACTTAACGTTTCTTTCTTTTCTTTCCTTTCGTCGTCTTCTTTTTTTTTTTTTTTTCCTTTTCTTTCTTTCTGAGCCCTGACTGGAGTGCAGTAGTATGATCATGCCTCACCACTGCCTCAAACTCCTGTGCTCAGGTGACCCTCCCACCTCAACCCCCTCTAGTAGCTGGGACTGCAGGTGTGTACCACCATGCCCAGCTAATTTTTTGGTGGGGGGAGTCTCAGTCTGTCGCCCAGGTTGGAGTGCAGTGCCATCGTAGCCTCGACCTTCTGAACTCAGGCTATCCTTCCGCCTCAGTCTTCCAAGTAGCTGGAACCATAGGCACATGCCACCATGCCTGGCTTCTTATTTTGATTTATTGTAGAGATGAGATCTCGCCAAGTTGCCCAGGGTGGTCTCAAACCTGGGGGCTTAGGCAATCCTCTTACCTCAACCTTCCAAAGTGCTGGGATTATAGGCAGGAGCCACCGTGCCTGGCCTAATTTTTTAAACATTTTTTTGTAGAGACAAGGTCTTGCCATGCTGCCCAGACTGATCTGTAACTCCTGGTCTCAGTTCTGCTACCTCAGCCTCCCAAAGTGCTGGAATTCAGTCATTTGCCACTGTGCCAGGCCTACTTAATGTTTCTGAATCTCAGATTTCTTGTCTGGACCTACATCTTAGAACTGTGAAGAAAGGTTTGTGATAACATATGTAATATACCTAGCTCAATTTAGCACATAGGTGTTTAAGAAATGGTAACTGTCATTGTCAAATCTTTTTTTTTTAATATACAATATTTAATATTCCTATGGATATACCTACAAATGGAGTTTAGCTTAGGAATAATCCTCCCGTCATAGTGACTAGAATCAAAACCAGAGTTTACAGCATATATAAATTAATGGAATAGCTAACATTGCTATCCCCCAGTAAAATGCCTCAGAAATGTAGTCTGTATCTTAAGTAGGCACTGTGTAATATCATTTGATGACATTTGTCCACTTATATTTTACTAAACAACATGTTCACTTTAGAACACAATTCTATATCTTATCAAAACTGCAAATAACTCAAGTTTGAGGGTTTTTAGTTCATTAAAAAATGATGGCTGGGCTTGGTGGCTCAGGCTGTAATCCCAGCACTTAGGGAGGCTGAAGTGAGTGGATTGTCTGATCCCACAGGTTCAAGACCAGCCCAGGCAACTTGGCGAGACCTTGTCTCTACAATAATCAAAAATTAACTGGGTGTGGTGGCGCATGCCTGTAGTTCCAGCTACTTGGAAGGCTGAGGCAGAAGGATTGCCTGAACCCAGCAGTTCGACACTGGGATGGCCATGAGTGTGCCACGGCACTCCAGCCTGGGCAAGAGAGTGAGACTTGGAAAAAAAAAAAATGATACCAGTTTCTTATCAAGGTCACTAACAAGCATTTGACATAGAATTTTTTAGTTTGTTGCAAATCTTCTAAGTCTCTAGAGTTGTAACATGTAGTAGTAATGTCAAGTGAACTCTTTGGATAATTTCACTTGATCAGATAGAAAATTTTATATCTGAGTCAGGAGTTTTATTATGAAAGTCAGTAATACAGTAGAAAGAACACTGATTTTAGAGTAGGAATCCTAACTCTTTCTAGCAATGTGTTTTACCTTGATTTTTTTAAAAAAGAAATAAATAAAAGGAAACACAGGAACTCTCATCTAAGTACTAAACAAACCTGACCCTTGTTTAGCTTGTGAAATCAGATAAGGTGTGTTTGGGTGGCAAGTCTGAGTGAAAAGTATGCAGGAGCTCTTGTACTATTTAGTTTTCCTGAACATCTAAGATTAGTCCAAAATTTAACATTTTTTTTTTTAAAGATAGAGGATCAGTAAACTTCTGTTCCTTTGACTGTAAAATGAAAGTAACATAATAGCTGATCTTCCTACCTGACACAGTAAAGCAATACATGTAAAACTTAAAAATGCTGCTGTGTATATTGTGATTCTTCCTCACTTGACTCCACCCATTTTACCACCTCTGATCTACCCCTCCTCTTGCTCCCAAAGTAGTCCTTTGCTTCTTTAAAGCTTTTGTGATTACTTTATTTAAGGTGAAACACTGCCTTGCGTCACCAGGTTACTAAAACAATCTTCCTTTCATCATCTTTCTTTGTAATCCACTCCACACCCTCTGTGGCATGCCTTCTTTAAGCCTTTTTGCTTAAGAGCTGGGCCTAATGGCCACTGACATTTAATCAAATAACAGTTATAATACATTTACTCATGAGTAAAGTCTAAATAAAATTTGAGCACTAACATCTAAGAGGATGGGAATTTCATCATTGAATATCTTAACAGAAACCATTTTGTTAAATAATCATAATTATAGGTTTTGCATTTGTGATTGCAGGGGATTTTGCTATTCTGCATTCTTTGAACCCAAGAAGCAGCCATTGTGTTCTGGCTGCTTGAAGTACCTGTACTGAATCTGAGTATAGCCAGGGCTTCTTCAGGAAAAAATCCCTGCAAGACTATAATTCAAAGTTTTCACACCCACAACTTTACAGATGTTTTCTGTTTCTAAAAATATTTTTAAATTAGGAAAGCAGAATTTTAAGATAAGAATTGGAAATAGACATTAATTTTTCTGTGTAGACATTTTTGCTTTTTCCCTGTTAAGATTTTAAAGATTTTATTTATTATTGAAACAAAGCAATTTTGATTGCTATAATTACTCTTCTATTCTCATGATAATCATATTTGGTAAAGACTATCATTTTCTCTTTTTTTCCCAGTGACTAAATCTTGGCATACTCAGGAAATAATTTTCTTCTTTTTGTTTTGTGTTAACTTGTGTTTCCAGCTATATCAGTCTCTGTGGCAAATTTCTATTGATGAACTTGCTCACTTCTGACTCATAAACAACTCAACCAATTATGAAAAAAGAAACTTTAACATTAAAATGATTAAGAGCATTCTCTTTGGAGGAATAAACAAATTAATTTTGTTTGTTTTGTTTCTAATCTTCACTCAAATGCTATTCAATTGTAAAAGCCTGTTGTTCCTCTATAATATATATATTTGAGATTTTTTTTCTACACTGATGACTTCATTTATTCACTGGAGCATAATGTACTAGACTTTATTAATCATCTTTTCATCATTTTATCTTCTTTTTTAAATTCTAAAGCATGTGTGAGTCAGATTTACTGCTAAGCATGTTTTTTATATCCCATCTTTAAGAGTATTTATAACAATGTTTTCCTTTAATTGATAATTTCTAAAGGAATAGCTTAACTATTTTGTTTGGATACCTTCTTAGAATATTTTAGTTTTGCTATATAGTCAATTTTTAAAATATTTTATAAACTGGGAGAGTGAAAGTATCAACATAAATTACAGAAAATAAAGGCTATAAATGGGTCATTTTAATACAAGCCAGTTATCGCTGCTACTCCTTAAGATTTCTAACAGCCATAGTGTAGCTTTCAAATAGGGTGTAAGACTCTGATCAAGAGGCGAGGGAAGGTCCTATTGTACTGTCTCAAGAGAGTTAAATGTAGCATTTGTTCTGGTCTGTGTTTTAGGAGCACCTTTCCTAAGTGCTTTATAGATAACCCTGCCATTTTTACAACACACTTTGCTGTCAGAACCAAGGAAGATTTTGATACAAATGGTACAGCATGATTTATATTTTTAGAAGATTACACTATCTGATATGTGGAGATTAGTTGTTCTTTCAACAAGGTCATCCTATGAGTCTCACATGTGAAATGCTCTCTTTTGAAACCAGGAGCACAGTGCTTATTCCTTGGAGGACCGGCAGTGTAAGATACTACAGTAGTTTTCAAATTCTATCTTACAGCTTTTGGGACTTCACTAATGGATACCTTGAGAGGAGAAGGAAAATTGGAGGACTCTAAGTCTCCTTCTCTGACCTCTATCAAAGCATCCCTGCTTTTAGCAGTTTCATTATGAGAGTTCCATAAACTCTTTTTTAAATTATGCACACACACACACACACACACACGTATATACATGTATATTATATACATACATGCAAACACATAATCTATATCCACATATATACATACATACATATTTTTTAATGTTTACATACATCCCCTCCCCAACATATACACACTTAGAAGAACCCCTTGTGTAGCAAAGAACATAAGCTTTGGAGTAAGACAGACCTCATTGCAGATTGCAGCACACTTTACTTGCGTAGCAACCTTGGACAAGTTACTTAACATATATGAGCCATAGCTTCATCATTTAAAAAATAGGAACCATATCTGCCAAGTGAGATACTGAAAGGATTAAAGAGTTGGTGTGCAGGACCAAGCATGGCATTTGACACATACTAGTCCCCTTCCCTCAGACTAGTGGCTCTCAACTGGGAATGATCCCTCTGTCTCTGATCCTGGAGGATATTTGCCAGTGTTTGAAGATATTTTTTGGTTTTCACAATCCAGAGGGTGGTGGGCAGATGCTATGGGCATCTAGTGGATAGAGAGATGTTGCTAAACATCCTACAGTATACAAGAGAGCCCCTACAACAAAGAATTATTCAGCCCAAAATGTCAATAGTGCCAAGGCTAAGAAACCCTGTCTTAGAGGTATTAAGATATATATATATAGATATATAGAGATATATAGATATATATATAATATAGAAAAAACATATAGAGAGAACCCATATATGGGTTCATTACACGATATTTATGAAACACCTACTAAATATCAAGCTTTGTAGAGACTTTTGGGATTTAGCAGTGAATAAAATAGACATAGTCTCTTCCATTAGGGAGCTTACATTTTAGCTGGAGAGAAATAGACAATAAGCAAATAAAAATATGTATGGCAGGTGGTGGTAAGAACTACTAAAAAAATGAAATAGGGTAAGGAATAGAGAGTGACATGGGGGGAGCTGCTATTTTATATTGAAGTGGTCACAGACAGCCTCTTTCATAAGCTGCCCTTTCTACAGAGACATGAAGGAAGTGAGGGAGCAAGCCAGACAGTAATGTGTGGTAAGATATGGCAGACAGAAGTATAGTAAAGGCCCATGGATGGGAATATATTTGGCATCATCAGTAAACAACAGGATAGACCAGTGTGGCAGAAGTGAACAGAGAAGAGTGGTAGCAGATGACAGCAGAGAGGTAACAGGGAGCCAGATAACATAAGGACTTAAAGCCCATTCTGAGGACCTTGGCTTTTACTTTACATGTGATGAGAAACTATTGGAGGGTTTTGAACATAAATAGTGTGATCCAGTTTTCATATTTTAAAAGATCACTCTAGCTGTTGCATGGTAAATAGATTGGTAGGGGTAAGGATGGGGGCCCAAGAGAGGAAGAAGAGTGGAAGCAGGGATCCCCATCAGGAGACTACTGCAGTCATGCAGAGGACAGATGATGATGACAATGACTTGAGCCAGAGTAGTGGCAGTGAAGGTGGAAGGGGATGAAAGTGGTTTATTTCAGATATATATATATATATATATTTTTTTTTTTGAGTCGGAGTCTCACTCTGTCGCCCAGACTGGAGTGCAGTGGCCGCTCCCGGCCACCGCAGCCTCGACCTGCTGGGCTCCGGCGATCCTTCCGCCTCAGCCTTCCAAGTAGCTGGAACTACAGGCGCGCG
>CAUYQG010125915.1:0-29271 GCA_963574415.1 Tarsius wallacei | reverse complement strand
CCCCAATGACACTCCCTCATTTCCTATGAGTGTCCCAGTCACTGACCCTCCTCAGTGATGGGTGCTTCAGTGACTGTTTCTCTTTGTAATAGTATTCCCAGTGACTGACGATCCTCCAAAATGAGAGTCACATTGATTTGCACTCCTCCTGAGTGGTGTGATCAGTTTAGTGACTAGACATCCATTGTAATGTGTGCACCAGAATTGACCCTCTGCTATTATGGGTTCTCCAGTGACTTCCCCTCCTCTAGGTTGTGTGCCCAGTAACTGATCCTCCCTGTAAAGTTGCCCCAGTGACTGGCCCACTTCTGTGATGGCTGTCCATGTGACTGGCCCTCCTCTGTAATGGGTGTCTCAGTGACTGTCCCTACTCTGTGTTTTGTGCCTCACTGACTGGCCCTCTTCTATGTTTGCTGATCCAGTGACACACTGCTGTGTAACTGATGCCACAGTGACAGGCCCTCATCTATGATGGGCACCTCAGTGAGTGGCCATCTCTGTGATGGGTATCCCAGAGTCTGGTCATCTATTTTGATGAGAACCCATGTGACTTGATTTCCACTGTCATTGGTGCACCAGTGACTATACCTTTTTAGTGATATATTCCCCATTGACATTTCCTCCTCTGTAATGGGAGCTCCAGTAAATGGTCTTCATTTGGTGTCAGTGCCACAGAGATTGACCCTTATTCTAACAGGTGTCTAAGTGAAAGGTCCTCCTCTGTGATGGGTCCTGCCTTGGCTGGCCCTTCTCTGCAATAGGTGCCCTAATGACTTCTTCTCCTCTATGAAGTGTGCCCAGGTAACTAGCCCTTCTACATAAAGTTTGGTTGTGCCTTCTCCTAATGGGACCCTATGACTCTTCTCTGTGATGTGTGCCTCAGTGACTGTGTCATCTCTGTGATGGAAACTCCAGTAGTTAGCTCTCATAAATAATGGATGTGCAAGTGACTAGCCATCCTCTTTGATATGAGCTTCAGTAACTAGCTCTCTTCTATGATAGATGTCCCAATGATTGGCTCTCTTCTGATATAGTTGTCCAATGTTATTAATGCACCTATTGTGGAGGAAAAGTAAAAGTGGGACACCCATCTCAAAAGACAGCTAGTCACTGTGGTAACCATTATGGAGGACAGCCAGGTTGTGGGAGAGTTTTCACAGAAGACTAGTCACTGGGTCAATGATTGTGATGAAGGTCCAGTTTCTGGAATACCAATTGTAGAATATACCATTTCTGAAATATTCATAATGTAAGAGGTCCAGTTACTGGGGCACTCATTATGGAGGAGACCCAATCACTTGGGCATAAATCACAAATGAAGAACTGTCACTGGAACATTCATCACAGAGGAGGACAAATCACTGGAATACCCATGACAGAAGAATGCAATTAATAGAGGCACCCACTATGGTACCAATTATGGAGGAGTGTAAGTTACTTTGACAAATATCACAGATGAGTGCCAGTTACTGGAACATTCATCACACAAGAGGGTCAGTCAATAGTGCGCCCATCACTAAACAGACCCAGTCACTGTGGCACTCATCACAGAAGAGTTTTGCACTGTGGCACCCATCAGAGGAGAGATGGTCATTGGGGCAAACCTCATAGAGAAAGACCAATGCAGAGGAGGCCCAGTCCCTGGGGCAGCCATTACACACGAGGGCCAGTCATGGAGATATCTATCACAAAGGATGACTAGTCATTGGGACACCTATTATAAATTAGCCTCAGTAATTTTAACAACCATGTCAGAGAAGGGCAAATCATTGGGGCAACCATAATGAAGGAGTGCCAGACAAAACATAGAGTACAACTAGTCACTGAGGCATCCATAATGGAGGAAGTTCAGTCACTGCATTCTCATTATGGAGGAGGCCCAGTAACTGGGGCATCTAACATAGAGGACAGGTAGTTGTCTATCCCTGGACATCCATCAGAGAAGACAGGCAGTCACTGGGAATACTATTACAAAGAGAAACAGTCACTGAAGCACCCATCACTGAGGAGGGTCAGTGACTGGGACACTCATAGGAAATGAGGGAGTGTCATTGGGGCAACCATTATGGAGAAGGCACAGTGTTTGGGACGCCCATCACAGAGGATGTCTAGTCAATAAGGCAACCATTACGGAGGAAGATCAGTCACAAGGGTACAAATCACTGAAGAGGCACAGTCAGTGGCAGGCACCCATAATGCAGGAGTAATAGTCACTGGTGAAGTCATTGTGTAGAAGATGCAGTCACTGTGGCAAGTCATCAGGGAGCCCAACACAAAGGATTATTCACTGGGGCATTTTTTGCAGAAGAGAACCAGTCACTGAACACCCATTTTACAGGATGCCAATTCACTGGGTCATCAGTCACAGAAGAGAGTCAGTTACTAGGTCTCTCTCCAATTATGAAGGAAGCCCAGTTACTGGAAAACCCATCAAAGAGAAGGGTTAGTCACTGGGGCAACAAATTTGGAACAAGGCAAGTCTCTTGGGCTCCAACCACAGAGAAGGCAAAGTCAATGCAGCACCTATTATGGAGGAGGGCTAGTTAATGAGACACTAATCACAGAGGGGGCTAGTCCATGGGGCACCAATTTTGGTGGTGTCTCATATAATTGGGCACCCATCACAGAGGAGGGCTTATTATTGGGCACCAATTTTGGAGGAGGACACATTTCCAGAACACCCACTCAAAACTGGAGCAACAATCATAAATGATGGAGAGTCACTGGAGCAACACTCATAGATTTGATGCAATCACTGGGGCCCCAATTATGAAAGAAGCCCTGTTACTGAGACACCCATCAACAATGATGGTTAGTCACTGAGGCACCCATCATATATGTTACTGGGACACAAATTACAGGAAAAGTCCAGTCTCTGGGACACCAATCACAAGGGAAAGTCAGTCACTGGGGCACCCATTATGGAGGAGGACAAGCAAATGGGACACCCATCCCAGAAGAGGGTCAGTAACTGACACATCAATCATAGAAGACGCCGAGTCACTGACGCACTTATAATAAAGGACAGACAGCCACTGTGCCACCAGTCAGATGCAGGACTGCCACTGAGGCACCAATCACAGAAGAGGACCAGTCACTGTGTCACCTATCACAAAGGAGTTATAGCCAATGAAACAAACATCAGAAAGAAGGGTCAGTCAGTGAGTCAGCCATCACAAAAGGTCAGTCACCTGGACACCCATCACAGATGAGTACAAATCATTGTCATTCATCACAGGGTAAGTCAGTCAGCAAGGCATCCATAACAAAGAAGGGTCAGCCATTGGAGCACCGATCACATAGGTAGGCAAGCCATGGGGAAAACACTCACAGAAGAGAAGTAGTCACTGGAACAACATTATAGAGAAAGTGGTAGTCACTGTGGCATAAATAACAATAGTGTCAGTCACTGGGTCACCCATTATAGAGGATGGCCAGTCACTGGGAAAAACTTTACAGAGAAGGGTTACTCCAGGCAACCATCACAGAGAAGAGACTGTCACTGGACTACCAATCACAGAGCAAAGTCAATCATTGGGGCACCTATAACAGAATAGGTCCAGTCACTGGTTCACCACCCATATTGGCAGGGCAATCACAGGGACACCTGACACAGATGATATCTAGTCAATTGGACACCCACAAAGACGAGGGATTGTCATTGCACCAATAAAAAAAGAGGGACATTTACTGGGCCACACATTATGAAGACACAAGTAAATGGTTCACACATTAAAGAGGAGGTCCAGTCACTGGGGCATCCATCACTGGGGAAGTCATTATGGAGGAGGACCAAAAACTGGGGCACCAATCACAGAGAAGGGCCAATCATTGGGCCACCCATAATGGAGGACGGTCAGTCACTGGGTTACCTATCACAGAGGAAAGTCAGTCATTGGTTCACCCATTATGGAGGAAAGGCAGTCACTGGGACAACCTTCACAGAGAGGAGTTAGTTACTTGGGATGTCATTATGTATAGGGCTAGTCACTGGTGCACGAATCACTGAAGAAAGCTATTTACTAGAGTATCCAATATAAATGAGGAAAATCACTATGACACAGATCACAGAGGACAGCCAGTAACAGGGTCATTCATTAGATAACAGGGCTAGTCACTGTGGCACCCAAAGCACAGGAGACTCAGTCACTTGGACACCCATCACAGAGGATCGCCAGTCACTAGGGCATATATTATGTATGACAGTCAGTCCCTGGGGAAACTATCATAGAAGAGGGCCAGTCACTGACACATCCTTCACAGAAGAGTACCAATCACTCTAGCACACATCACCAAGGAGTGCCAGTCACTGGGACACATTATTGAGGAGAGCCAGTCACTGGTGTACCAAATACAGAGAGGAACTCATTATTAGTATAACCATCACAAATAAGAGTCAGTCACTGGGACATCCATCACAGAGGAAAACCTTTCACTGAGTCACCTATCACAGAGTAGGACAAGTCTCACAATAAGGCCAGTACTGGAGCACCCGTTAGGAGGAGGCCCAGTAATTGGGTCCCCAATCACAATGGAAAGTTAGTGACTGGGACTGTTTTCACAGAGGAGGGCTAATCACTGTGGCACCCATAAGACAGGAGTGCCAATCTGTTGACACATTAAGGAAGACTTGTTACTGACACACTGATTATGGAGTTGGTCGTTATTTTGACATTCTTCACACGTGATTTCTAACCACTTGAACATGAAATATGGAGAACTTCCAGACACTGGGGCACAAAAATCCAAAGAGACACAATCACTGTTGTTCCCATAAAGGAGGATACTACCCACTGGGGGATCCATTATGTAGAATATCCAGTCTTTGGGACAGCGATAAAAGAAGAAATCTTATCACTTGGACATCCATCAAAAAGGAGAATCAGTTACTACAACATCTGCACAGAGAAGGACTAGTAACCGGGCACCCATCACAGAGAAGTGTTTATCAAATAAATTTGTATCACAGTGGAGGGCAAGGCAATGCGATACAGCTCACAGAAGAAGTCTTGTCACTGTGGTACCTTTTAGGGTTTTGATAGATTAGGGGTGGGTGTGTGGATGGAGAGGGGTGCAGCACCACCAGAACCAGGGTGCCAGAGGTGTGCGTTGGTAACCAGTGATCCAAGTAAGGCAAAGAATTACAACACACAAAGAGGTGAAAGAAAAAAAGATTTATTTAAGAAAGTTCCACTACCTACAGACTGAAAGCAGACCTACACTCTAGACTAGTACAGCACCGCAGCCCTCTGAGCCACGACTTAAATCTTTGCCCAAGGGATGTTGCAATCAGGTAGACATGACTGTCATGACTTCCTTGTAGACTACCTCCGAGTGCCTTGAAGAATCTGGATACAGAGACACACTAATGTCTACCAACATTATTACAGTCCTTAGAGAAGGGCATAATAAGGATCCCAGTGCGCCTATACATTCTTAAATAACATCCCTTGGAGCTAATGTAGGGTGCCCTTCCCCTTACCTCATATGCATTCCCAGAGGGCAGCCCTCAATCTGCCTAACTTTTGCAATCACAAATTTTGTGATTTGCATTATCTTTGCCTAAAACATTATGCCTTAGCTCTTGTAATCTCCCTTTACTAGGCAAGCTTGATTGCTGCTTCTGGCGGGACCTACTGCTAAAAGCTATGAGATGCTTCTGATACCTGGCACCAGGAAATCTGGACAAAAAACCTTGGTAGGTCCTGGTCACCAAGCACTGAGTATATAATGAGTGAATGCTGGTCATGCTTGAGAAGTCTGGGTTTCTGAAAAGACAAAAGTTGGCAAAGTTAATCTGCCTAAAGTATACATTTCTCCAAAACAAAACTTCTACTTTCTTATCAGTGTGTTAGAATTTAGGCACAAGTCAAAAAAATGCATTTCTCCAGGACTTAGTTTCCACTTTCTCATCATTGTGTTTGAGAACAAGATTAAAAATGTCTTTCTGCTCGTGGATTATCCATTTATTCTCCACTCCTGCTCTTAGACATACTTTTATGACCCTGGGAAATGGGGTGAAGGTCAGTCTTCTGTAACTGCTTCCTACTGATGTGAGCAATAGAGATGTCCCTACCTATTTCTTTTTCTTTTTTTTAACTATATGTCCAATTTTATTTTTATTTATTTATTTTTGAATGCAGAATTTATTGAGAGGACAGAAAAACTCCCACAGTGGGATGGGACCCGAGAGTTTTGCCCCCTACCTCTCAATTTCCTAAGGCACGAACAGAAAATTGCAGGAACTTATCTGAATACTATTTACACCGAGTGAGAGAACATGCAGAAATTTTTAAGCAAACAATGATAAAAAAAATCTATTGCCCCAAAAACAATGCTGAAAAAGTGAAATAATCCCGTACATTATATGTATTATTAGCTAAATTCTCTAATTTATCAACATTAATTGAAATATTTTCTTGTAAGTTATTTATAATTGTACTTTAACAAGAAAATACAGCCTCTTTAACAAAATCTGAAGAAAATTTGAAAACATTGGAAACATGTTGTTAGGTTGTAGCTTAAAATGAGAATTTAAAGCAGGTTAACATTTTCAAGAAAAAACGATTTATTCTGTTTTTATAACATGTCTGATATACTTTCATGATGATTGATATGCTAGAGGGTGAAGCCTAGTTTATTTTGTTATTTATCCTATGTTGGATTAATAATCTACGAGCCTGATCTGCAGGTAGTTTAAAAAGAGGATGAGGGTCAGGTATGGTTTGCGGGACTTGTTTCTTATACCACCTTGGAAACTAAATTGAGAACTTGAAAAATTGAATTAATAAAAATTGTAAAAGCATAATGTTTTAACACCAAATTACAGTAGATATTGTAAAACTTACTTATTTAGTTAGAATCATAATTCAAAGATTTTGGTAAGAAAAAATCTTGCTTTTTTTGTAACAAACACAATGGAGTAGGTTCGACTGGTTTTTGTGTCTTTCTTCCTCCCTCTGTTGTTTAAAGGAATTAAATATTTTGGATAAGACTATATGACTTTAAAATGAATGGACAGGATGAGAAGTCTGGTATATGTGTTAAATCAAGAAATTAATTTGGGTTCAAGCACACTAGTATTTACCTGTGAGTTGTTGGGGTTATTATGAACCAGTGCCTGGAAGTTTAGCAGATTTGCAGGCCTCCATCAGTGGTCATTATTTGTGAGCCAAGTGTTCTCTCCTCTTCAGGGGAGAGTGCACCTGCTTACCAATGACTTTTTTGGCCTGCATGATGGACAATGTCCAGGAATTTAAGACCTTTTTAGGGCAACTATAATATCAGCCCCCACAGACTGTACCCATAAGCAATGGACACCATCCCCTTAGCAGGTTTGCTTCTTCTATGTGTTTGATGGCAGTTGGGGTTTTGATCCCTAATGGCAACTACCAATTAGAGTATCTCTTTGGCCTCTGGTTCTGCAGCCCTCCATGTTAGCACTGTTTTGTTTTTTTGTTTTGGTTTTTAAAAATATCTTCAAAAGTTCTTTTTTATAGTCTGTACATATGATACTTCTAAACAACTTATCTGTATCAGTCTGATGTAAAACACTTTAGAAAGAACAGACCATACAGATGTGTAATGCTCTGTCCCTGCCTATTTATAATCATGAACAGGCAAAATTGTTAAAAATGCTTATGGCTTATTAAACTGTAGTCTTAGTTGTAAGGAGTGTACAATTAGGTGAGAGTGATCAGTTCCCATCCTCATTGTGCTCACACAGAATACTCAGTATATTATTCATCTTGCAGGAGAAATACTAGGCAGAATAAAGGTGACTTAACCATGCGGGAATGGTCAACTCCCAAACCGTATCATGTCACGCAAAATGTTTAGCAAATAAAACTTTACCTGTCTCTTAAGAGGGTGCTAGTTAGGCACAACAGGTGAGTTAACCTTTTTTAAATAAAATACAAATTTAGCAACCCTGATAATACAAATCTGTCTCTTAAGAGCGTGCTAGTTAGGCACAACAGTGAGTTGACATTTTTTTAAAATAAAATACAAATTTAGCAAGCCGGATATAACAAGCAGTGGTGTTATTTAGTACTAATGTGTTAACACATGGTAAAGTTGGAAGCAAAATACAGCATTTGCATGTTTGGTTGGAAAAACAGATTAAAATTACAATTCACCTTTTTTTGTAGTTGGTTAACATAATTAATTTGCATGATTGCTTTACTTTCATCTGGGAGGAAGGTTGATATAGCCCCAATTTAGATGTAACTTGAGAGAGATTTGTTATATTAAGAAAACAAGAAGAAAATAATATATTCTTTTAATGGCCACCCCACCCCGAGGAGACACCTGTTAAGACATGTGGAAACCTGAACTGGTTTCTCAAGTGCATGTGGGGGTAGTGACTAGCTGCAGCTAGTAGGGCTGCCACCAAAGGACTATCAAGGTGTGGGGGGAAGGGAGGCCAATGCAAAAATATGACAGGATAAATGAATATCTGGGGAGTGAGCTAACTCATAAAAGTACTGAAAATATGTGATCTCGATATTTGTCATTTATTTTAAAGTAAAAATCCAGCCACAGGAGTGCATTAGGAGCTAAGGAGTCACATTTCTGTCCATGTTTCGCCACCTCCAAGCACATATTGTGGAATTTCCCTGTACTTGACCATCAGATGAAAGGACCAGGTGTGGTAAGGTGAGCTGGATCCTGGCCTGAGGCCACGAAGAAGTATTGTAATAAAAGGAAACAGGGATGCAGTTGGGATGGGCTCTTGGATTCATAGATTCTTACAGCTAATGGAGGGTGCACATTCCCTTATCTCCTATTCATTCCCAAAAGGCAGCCCTGCAATCTACCTAACTTTTGTAATAACAGGTTTTGTGATTTGCACAATTTTTGCCCAATGCTTTATGTCTTAGGACTTGTAAACTCCCTTTTTTCTATGCAAGCTTGATTGCTGCTTCTAGCAGTTCCTACAGCTAAAGGCTACTTGATGCCTCTGATACCAGGCACCAGGAAGTCTGGACAGAAAACCCTGAGGGGGTCCTAGTATACAATGCACTGAGTATATAATGGGTCAATACTGGTCATGCTTGAGAAGTCTAGGTTTCTGAAAAGATAAAGTCAGCAAAGTTAACCTCTGCTTAAAGTATACATTTCTCCAAAACATAGCTTCTACTTTCTCATTATTGTGTCAGGGTTTAGGCACAAGTTAAAAAAATTCATTTCTCCAAGACAAAGTCCCTACTTTACCATCATTGCATCAGATTTTAAGAACAAGATGGAACATGGCCTCCTGATCTCAGGCAGTCCTTTCAGTATCCATCCTATAGAAGGTCTAGTCACATGATACCAATCATAGAGGAGGGCTAGATAATAGGATACAAATTACAAAGGAGGGCCAGTCAAGACATAGATCACACAGTAGGGCAAGTAATTAGGATATCAATCTAAAGGAAAGTCAGTCACTGGAAGACACGTTATGGAGGAGGACTTGCTACTGAACCAAACATCACACAGGCAGGTCAGTCACTGGGGCATCCATAACATAGAAGATGTAGTCACTTGAAATTCATCACACGGTGGCCAGTCACTAGGTCATCCATCAAAGAAGAGGACCAGACACTGGAGAACAAATCATACAGGAGGTTTAGTCACTGAGCATTCATCACAGAGAAGGGACAGTCACTGTGACACTCATAATAAAGGAATGCCAGTCACTACGAAACCCATCACAGAGGAAGACTACTCATTGGGGCACCCATCAAACAGGAGTGTCAATCAGTGGGACAGTCATCACATAGGAAATCTCATTTGGGCACCCATAATACAGCCATAGTCAGTCAATGGAACAAAGTCAGTCAATGGAACAAAATTCACTGAGAAAGCCAGTCCCTGGAACACCCATAACACAAGAGAAGCAGTCACTGTGGTTCCCATTACAGACAGTAACCAGTCACTAAGGCACTCATTACAAAGGAGGATCTGTCATTGGGGTACAACTATCTGAGAAGACTCTGTAACCATAGAATCCATTAAAAGGGAGTTCTAATCACTAGGACACTCATCACAAAAAAGGAATAATCACTGACATTTACCAAAGAGGTGAGAGAGTGAAAGAGGCTCCCATCACCAAGGAGAGGTAATCACTAGGATATCCATTAGGAGGAGGTCTACTCACTAAGACAGCCATCACAGAAGTGTACTAATTACTGGGGCACCCATCACAGAGAAGGTCCACTTATTGAGGATCCCATCACAGAGGAGGGGCAATAATGGGGAAGTGTATAACAAAGAGGGCCATTCATTAGGGAAACCATCACAGAGATGGACCAGTCATGGAAGCACTCCCTCACAGACATATGGTAGTTGCAAGATACCCAGCTGAGAGGATGGATAGACACTAAGCCACTCATCAAAAAGGAGGACAAGTATT
This sequence comes from Tarsius wallacei, assembly GCA_963574415.1. Taxonomy (NCBI): domain Eukaryota; kingdom Metazoa; phylum Chordata; class Mammalia; order Primates; family Tarsiidae; genus Tarsius; species Tarsius wallacei. The sequence goes on along the minus strand of CAUYQG010125915.1, from coordinate 18,872 downwards.
GGAGACACCCATCACAGAAAAAGACAAGTCACATATGCATCCAACACAGAAGAGAGCTAGTAACTTGAGCACCCATTATGGAGAGGGACCAGTTACTAGGCACCCATAAAAGAGGAAGACAAGTTACTAGAGTGCTCAACAAATAGGAGGGTGATTCAGTGGGACACGCATTTTGAGGTTGGTCATTCACTAGACCACCAATCACAGATTTGGGGTAGTAACCGGAGCACCTATTATGTACAGAACCAGTCCCTTGGACTTCCAATTTAGAAAAGGCCAAGTCACTGTGGCATGCATTATAGAAGAGTGCCAGTCAATGGAACACCCATGAAGGACATTAATCACTGGGGCACATATAGAAAAAAGTTAACAACTAGAAAACCAATCACAGATGGCAGGCAATTACTAGGCAATCATCCACAGAGGAGAGCCAGTCATTGAGGCATTCTTTATAGAAAAGGCCAGTCACTGAGAAACATATCACAGTGGTGAAAGTCTCTGGATTACCCATCACAGTTTAGGTCCAGTCACTGGAACACCAATTACAGAGGATAGCCAGTCACTGGTGCTTCAATCACAGAAGAGGGCAAGATAATGATGCATAAAACAACGAGGCAGTACAGTCATTGAGTCATTCGTCACAGAGGAAGGACACTCACTGGGAAAGTCTTCAGCATAAAGGGTCAGTCATTAGGGCACACATCACATAGGAGGGAAAGTTACTGGAAAATCCATAACAGAGGAGAGCTAGTCAATGGGGAAGCCAACACAGAGGTGTGTCAGTCATGGGGATTCCTCTCACAGAGGACTAGTTACTGGGGTATCCATCACAGAGGAGGGCTAGTCATTGTGGCACCCTTAACAGAGGAGGGTCATTGACTGGGGAACTCATTATGGAGGAGGTACAGTAACTGGGAGCAGAGAGTAACCACACAGAGCAGGTCCCTTCACTGGTACACATATCACTGAGTAGTGGCCATCACAGGGAAACCCATTACAATGTAGTTGTGTACCATATATGAAGGAGACCCTGGCGCTGGGACACTTTTCACACAGGAGGTCAAGTCAATGGCTTGTTTATGGAGAGTGCCAGTCACTGGGTCAACAAACACTGAGGAGAAACAGTTGCTGGGGCACCCATGATGGAGGAAGGCTGGTCACTGGGGCACACATTATGAAGAAGAGCAGTCTCTGGGACAACAATCACATAGACAAGTTAGTAACTGGAACAGCCATCACAGAAGAGTATCAGTCACTGTGACATTTTGTACAGAAGAGTGTCAGGCATTTGGGAACCCATCCCAGAGAAAGGGAAGTAAAAAAGTTATGCATCACAGAGCAGAGTTAGTCCCTGAACTCGCATCCTACAGAAGAGGGCTAGTAATTGTTGCACAACATCATAGAAGAAGGCTGGCCTCTGAGGAACTAGTCATGAAGGAGGGCCAGTCAATGTGGCCCACAACATAGAGATGGTGTAGTCTCTTGGGCACCCAATGAAAATGTGTTACAATGATAACCATCACAGAAGAGTTTCTGTCACTCAGGCACACTTCACAGAGCAGTGCCAGTCATTGGAGAACCCATGACAAAGAAGGGCTAGACACTGTGGCATCCATAACAGAGGAAAACCTGCCATTGGGGAAACCATTTTGGAGGAAGACATGTCATTGTTTCAAACTTCAAAAAGAGCATTAGTGACCTGGTATCCCATTTTGGAGTAGTCTCAGTTACTAGGTCACCTATCAAGGAACAGGGATTTTCACTGAGGTATGCATTTCAGAAATGACCAATCATTGGAGAATATATCATAACTACTGGGGAACTTATTGGGTGGAAACCCAGTCACCATGACAGTCATCACAAAGGATTAGTCATAGAGACAGCCATAATGTATAAAGGCCAGTCACTGAGACAGCCACCTCAAAGCAGTCCTCTTCACTGGGGCACACATTATTAGGAGACCCAGTCACTGGGACAGACATCACAAAGGAGGGCCAGTCACTGGAGCACAGATTATGGAGGCAGAACAAAAAGGGGGATATCCATTACAGAGGAAGTTTAGTCAATGAGGCAACCATTACATAGAAGTGTCAGTTAATGGAGCACAATCATAGAGAATGCCCAGTCATTGGGATATTCATAATGGAGGAGTACCAGTCACTGGGACTTCCATTATGTAGTGGACCTAGTAACTGGGACAACCATTAAAATGGTGGACTAGTCATAGGGCACACATTATGGTGGAAGATCAGTCACTGAGGCACCAATCTCTGATGAGACACATTCACTGGGGCACCCATAATGTAGGAGATCCAGTCACAAAGACTGTGATCATAAAGGAAATCTAGCCATTGGTAAACTTATCAAAGAAGAGGACTAGGCAAAGAGGCAACCATTCTAGAATAGACCCAGTCACTAAGGCATCTATCACAGAGGAAGGATAATCACTGTCCACCATTATAAAGGAGCCTCAATCACTAGCCCATCTATCAAAGGGGAAAGTCAGTCACGGGGACACCCATCAAAAAAGAAGCCTAGTCATTTGGACGCCAATTAGGCAGGAGGCCCAATTACCAGAGTATCCATTACAGAGGAGGACAAGTCACTGGGGCTCTCAATTTAGAGGAGTGCCTGTCACTGGGGAACCAAACAGAGAGGAGTCTCAGTCAATGGAGAACCTATTATGATGGAGGCCATTCACTTGGTAGATATAACAGAGAAGGGCCAGTCACTTAGGCACATATTATGCAGCAGACCCTTAAATTGGGTTACCCAACACAGAGGAGTGCTAGTTATTGACCTACCCATTTTGGAAGGGACACAATTCCTAGGTCATGCATCCAAAAATAGTTTTAATCCCTGGGCACATGTCACAAAAGATGGCCAGTCATTTGTACACCAATCACAGAGTCGGTCCAGTCACTGGGACACCAGTCATGGAAGTAGCCCAGTCATCTTTACATGCATCACAGAGAAGATCTTGTCAATGGGGTATATGTCACAAAGGAGGCACAGTCACTGAGAAATCTATCACAGAGAGGGGCCAGTAACAAGGAACCTATCATAGAGGAAGGCTAGTCACTAAGGTTCATTAGGAAGAGACCCAGTTACTGGGGCACCCATAACAGAGGAGGGCAAGTTTCTTGGGCACCCATCAGAGTCATGGAATCAACTATCACAAAGGAGGGCTAGTAACTGAGACAACCATCCCATAGTAAGCCAGTCAATGGAAGGCACAATAGAAGTAAAGCCAATCACTGGTTCACTGATTACAGGGAAGGGCCAGTTAATGGGACACCCATTACACAGGAGTGAGTGAGGCACAAAACACATAGGAGGAACAGTCAGCGAAATTCCCATAAAAGGGTAGAGCCAGTCAGTGGGGATCAAATAAGAGAAAAGACCCAATTGCAGGGCCACAAATAACCAAAGAACCAGTGACTGAGGCACATTTCAAAGAAGAGAACCAGTCACTGGGACACCCAAAAAGAGATGAGGGCCAGTCACTGGGGCATTAATAACAGGTGGGACAGTAATGTGGATATCCCTCAGAGAGGAGGGCTAGTTGTAAAGATAAATACACTGTGGCAACAATAACAGAGGAGGACCTGTCACTGTGGCAGCCATTACAACAGAAGGCCAGTAACTGAGACAACCAACACAGACAGGGACAATAACTGGGACACCTAAAAGTGAGGAAGGCCAGTCACATCACAAAGGAGAGCTCATCACTAGGGTATACACTGTGGAGAGGATTCAGTTACTGTGACACCCATCACAAAGGAACATTAGTCACTAGGGCACACAGTATGCAGGAGGGCCAATCATAGGAGCACAAATCACAGAGTAGGCATTGTCACATAACCCATAATAGAGGAAGTTTAGTCAATAGGGCACCCATTATGCAGGAGTTCTAGTCACTGAGATTGTGATCACAAAGGAAAGCTTGTCAATGGAGCACTAATAGAAGAGAAAGATCAGTCACTGGGGCATTTTTCACAGAGGTGTGCCAGTCGATGGACCACCATTCACAGAGGAGGTCTAGTAACTAGGTACCCATTACAGAGAAGGCCCAGTAACTGGGGCATCTATCACAGAGGATAGCCAGTCACTGGGAGACACATCACAGAGAAAAGCCAGTCACTGGTGCAGTCATTACATATGAGGTCTAGTCACTGGGACAAAAATTATGGAGCAGGCCCATATACTGGAACACCCACCTATCACAAGGGAGAGCTAGTCACTGGGCCACCGATCACAGAGAGGGTCAGTTACTGGGCCACTAATTACAGAGGAGTTTCAGTCACTGGGAATCCCATCACAGTGGAGGGGCAGTCACTGGGATGACCATAACAGAGGTGGGTTAATCATGGAGGCATCCCAACAGAAAAGGGACACTCACTGGTAAACTCCACACAGAGTGACAAAACTCACTGGGGCATCAATAACAGTGATGGGGTAGTCACTGGGGCATCCAAAACAGGGGAGAACAATCAATGTGGAAACCTTCACAGAGGAAGGCTAGTCATTGGGCAAACCATTGTGGTGGAGGAATAGCCACTGGGACATCAATAATAGAGGAGGGCCTGCCACTGGGTAATCATTATGGAGAAAGCCCAGTATCTGTGGCACAAATCACTAAGGTACATTCACTGGTACATTCACCACAGAAGATCACCAGTCACTGGAAAACCATCAGAAAAAAGGGTCTGCCTTAAAGATCACCCGTTATGGAGGGGGCCCAGTCACTAGCACAAGTATCACAGAGGAGAGCCTGTCACTGTGACACATATCACAAAGGAGAGACTTTGGGGCCTAGTCACAAGTACATTCATTATTGATGAGGAATAGTTACTGGTACACTCATTACAGAGGAGTCACAGTCATTAAAGAACCTATCACAGAGAATGGCCAGCCAGAAAGGAAGGCATTACAAAGGAGAGCCCATCACAGGGGCATCTAATAGGAGACAGCCCATTCATTGAGGCACCCATCACAGAGTATGCCTAGTCACCAGGTCCTACCTCACAGAAGAGGCCCAATTACTGGAGCACTTAGAAGAACAGCTAATCATTGAGGCATTAATCATAATGGTGGACAACTTACGAAGCCACCCATCAAAAAAGATGCCAAGTCACTGGGGTATCCATTATGGAGGAGGTCTAGTAACTGCGTCACCAATCACAGTTTAAGCCTAATCATTGGGAAACTCATAATAGAGGATGGCCTGTCACTGGGTCACATATCAGTGACAAGTCCTAGTCACTGATCCAAACATCACATTGGCAAGTCAGTCATTAAGAAACCCATCAGATAGGAGAGGTAGGCACAGGGGCACCCATCATACAGGAGGCTAGTCAAACGTAAATCCATTAAGGGTGAGGGTATGTCACTGGAGCACCAATCACAGAGAAGGGTCCATCACTGGGGTACCTATGACACACTAAGGTTAATCATTAGGACACCCAACAGAGAGCAGAGCCAGATAATGGGACAGAGGAGGATCGGGCACTGAGTCACACATTAAATATAAGGACAAGTCACTGTGGCATCCATCACAGAGAAGTCAGTTGGTGAGGCACCCAATAGGAAGGGCACTAAACTGGGGATCTAAGGAGGATCAGAACCTGGAGCAGTCACCATAGAGGAAGCAGAGTCAGTGTGTTACATATCACAGAGGAGAGTTATTCATTGGGAAACCTATCAAAGTGGAGGAAGTCATTCAGGCACCTATCACAGAGGAAGGCCAATCTGTGGGTCACCCATTTTGATGAGGTCCGCCCACTGACTTATCCATCACAGAGGAGAGTTAGTCACTTGAGCACCAATCTCAGAGGAAAGTCTGTCATTGAAGAACAAACACAGAGGCGGCCCAGTCATTGCTGCACCCAAAATAGAAGAGGTCCAATTGCAGAGGCACTTATCACAGGGGAAGGCAAGTCACTTGGGAATCCATCATATTTGAAGGCCAGTCACTATGATGACCAATTATAAAGGAGGCATAGTCACTGCAGCACACATTATGAAAGAGGCCCAGTCACTCGGACACCCATAACAGGAGGGCCTGTCACTAGGGCATGCTTTATGAAGGAGGCCCAGTAAGTGGAACAACCATCACAAAGAAAGACTAGTCACCTGGGCATCCATTATGGAGGCAATCCTGTAATTGGGCACCCATCATAGAGGATGTTAGTCACTAAAGCACCCAGTGTGAAGGAGGGCCAGTCACTGGGACACAAATCACTGAGGAGGCACAGACACTGGGGCAACCTATTTTGACAGAGAACTAATCACTGTGACATGCATTATGTAGGAGACCCAGTCTCTGGTGCAGAGATCAGAGAGAAAAGTTAGTCACCAGGGCAAGAATAACAGAGGATGTTAAGTCAAGGACATATTTTTCACTGAGGAGAGCCAGTCACTGAGCAACCATCTCAAAGGAAATCCAGTCACTATGTCATGCATTATAGAGGTGTCTCAGTCAATGGGACATATACCACAGAAAAAAGCCAGTCAATAAAACACCTATCACAAATAAGAGCCAATTACAGAAGCAATCACCACAGAGGAGTGCTATTCACTGGGGTTTCGTAACTGGAGTCCTAGTTACTGAAGCATTCCTCAGTGAGGAGGACTATTCACTGAGGCACCGAGTTTTGAGGAAGGTCAGTCACTAGAGTCCCAATCACAGAGGAATCCCAGGCAATGGATCACCTACATTGGAGGAAGACCATCAATGAGACAATCATCATAGACTCAAAAACTGTGGGTACACATCATAGAAGATTGCTAGTCACTGGGGCAACCCTTCTGGGAAAGACCCAGTAACTAGGTCATTCATGAAATAAAAGAACTAGTAATTGAGGTACCTATCACAGATGATGGCTTGTCATTGGAAAACCAATCAAAGAAGAGGCCCAGTCTCTGGGGCACCCATTATGGAGGCCCAGTCACTTATGGAGGAGGTCCATTCACTGTGACTGCCATCACATAGAATGGCTAGTCACTGGGGACCAAATGTTGGAAGATCAGTCACTGTTACATTCATCCTATAGGTGGGCTTGTCTCAGTGCAATGATTTAGTAGGAGACGCTTTAATTGGGACTCCTAATTCAAAGGAGGGCCAGTCACTTGGGCATCCATTAGGGAAGAGGGTTAGTCACAGTAACACCCATCACAGAAGAAGTCAAATCTCAGGGGCACTCGTCACAGAAGAGAGCCTGGTACTGGAAAATCTATCAAAGAGGAGAGCCAGTCAGAGAAATTCATAACAGAGGAGATCCAGTAAATAAGACATCCATCAAAAAGGAGAGCCCATCACAGGGAAAATTATTACAAAGGAGTACTAGTCACTGGTGCATCCATTTTGAAAGAGGTCTAGTTGTTGGAGCACACTTTACAACGTCAGGCCAGTCACTTGGACACCCATCAGAAAGTAGAACCAATCACTAAAGCACCAATAATACAGAAGATGTAGTCAATGGGGGCACCCATCACAGCAGAGGTACTGGCACTGGAACAGATATTACTGATGTGGGCCCATCACAGAGGAGGGGCAGACAGTGGGCACCCCAAAAGGAGGGTCAGTCACTTGTGTGCTTATCACAGACACTGGTCAATGACAAAGGCACTCATCTTAGAGAATGGTTGTGACAGCCATCAAACTGTAGGGTTAGTCACTGTGGAACCCATCTCAGAGGTGAACCTGTCACTGAGACACCCATTATGGAGAAAGGCCATTCACTGAAAAACCATCATAGAGGAGGGCCAAAGACAGGGGCACCCATCACTGAGATGGGCAAGACACTGGAACACTCATCAGAGAGAAGGTGACTCACAATGCGGCCTCCATCACAGAGAAGAACCAGTCACAAAGGCACACATAACATAGGAGAGCTAGTCAGAGGGACAAATCACAAAGGAGTTTGTCATTGAGTCACCCATCACAGATGTGGCCCTGACATTGGGGCATTCATAGTGGATGAGGACCAGTAACTGGAATACCCATCTCAGATGAGGGCCAGTCACTGGGATACCAATCACAAAGGAGGGTTAGTCACTGGGACACACATAATGGAAGAGGGCTATTCCCTGGGACACCTATTATAGTGGAGTGCCATTCACTGGGGAATCTCATTACATAAGAGGGCCAGTCATTGGGGTAGCGAGCACAGATAAGGGTCTTTCACTGGGACACCCATCACAAAGAAAGACCAGTCACTGGTTATCTACCACAGAGGTGGGCCATTCACTGGGAAATCAATCCCAAAAGAGGGCCAGTCACTGTTTTAACAATTAAAGAGATGTCCTATTTGCTGGAGAATCTATAACTGAGGAGAGCCAGTCATTGGAACACACATCACAGAGGGAAGTCTACTGCTGGGGCAACCATTTCAGAAATGGAGCAGTCATTGGGACACCGACCACAGAGATCTATTGACTGGGTCACCCATTATGGAGAAGAAAATGTTACTGAGACATAAACAGAAGATTTCCAGTCAGTGAGGCACCCATTAGGGAGGTGGGCTAGTCCCTGGGGTGCACCTAACAGGTAAGGGCCAATCACTGGGGTAACCATCACAGAGGAAGTCTAATCACAGAGGCATCCATGACAGAGGGGGATAAGTTATTTGTGCATCCACCACAGAGGATAGTCAGTCACAGAGACACCCATCATAGAGGAGGCCGATTTTGAGAAGGCATCCATTTTGGATGGTAGTCACTGGGACAAGCCTCACAGAAATGGGTGAGTAACTGAGGCACTCATTAGGGAGGAAGGCCCATCATTGGGACTGTCATTACAAAAAAGAGCTAGTCACTTGGGCACTCATGTAGGAGGATCAATCACTGGATCATCCATCATAGAAGGCTAATCACTGGAAACTCCCCAAAGAAGAGAGCCAGTCATGGGCACCCATCACAGAGGATATTCAGACACTGGGTGATCCATTACAATGAAGGATCAGTCACTGGGTACTCAACACAGAGGAAGTATGTCACTGAGGTACAAATCAGAGATACGGGTCAATCACTGGAGCACTGATTACAGAGGAGATTCAATCACTGAGGCACTAGTCACAGAAGTGGGTTTGTCAATAAAGCATCCAACACAGAGAAGGAACTATTGCTAAGGAACCCATCGCAGAGGGGATAAAATTAATGAGGCGCTCATCATAAAGAAAGTTCAGTCAGGATGCACTCCTTAGGTAGGAGTGCCAGTCACTGAAATACTGACCAAAGTGGAGGAACAGACCCTGGGACATCCATTAGGGAAGAGTGCCAATCATTGGGGCAACCAACGTAGAAGAAATTCATTCACTCAGTCACCAATCACATAAGACAACTAGTCATAGAGAAAACCATCAGAGGAGAGATGGTCACTGGGACATCCTTCACAATTCAGGCCCAGTCAATAAGTCACCATTCATGGAAGAGGGCCACTCACTGGAGAAAACATCATACAGGAAACCCAGTCACTGAGACACACATCACAGAGGAGGTCCTTCAACAGGACAGACACAAGGGAGGACAAATTATTGGAACACCCATCATAGAGGAAGGTCAGTTACAGTGGCACCCATCCCTGAAGAGTAGCAGTCACTGAGACTCCCATCGCAGAAGAGGGTCAGTCACTGGGTCACTGATCAAAGAAAAGGCTCATCAATGGTGTAGACTTCAAAGAGGAGGATTAGTCACTGAGGAACCCACTATAGATGTGGGCTAGGCACTGGGACGCCAATTATGGAAGAAGTTCAGGTACTAAAACTCCCTTGATGTAATAGGGCTATTCTCTGAGGCTCCCTTTATCAAGAACTGCCAGTCATTGGGGCACCAATCACAGAGGAAGCTGAGTGACTGAAACACCTATGATGAAGGAGGCCTAGTCATTAGGACACTAATCACATAGAAGGACCTGTCACTAGGGCATCCATTACAGAGGAGAGTCAGTCACATGGACAACAATCAGAGAGAAGGGCTTGTCATTGAGGAACACATCACTGAGGAGGACTGTTCACTATGACACCTATCACAAAGAAAGACTTATCACTGATACACACATTATGGAGAATTCCCAGTTACTGGGAGACCCATCACAGAAGAAGTCTAGTCACTAGGACACCCATTATTGAGGAGTGACAGTAACTGCACCAATCACTGAAGAGGCCCAGTCTCTGGGGCATACTAATGGAGGATAGGTATTCACTGGGGCACGAGTTATGTAGGAAACACATTCACTGAGGCTGAAATAACAAGGACAGCAATTCTCTAGAGGCACCATAAGAGACAAGGATCAGTCTTTTTCACAAATGATGACCATTCACTGTGGCACCCATCACAAAGGAGGTCCAGTCTCTGGAGCACACATTATAGAAGAGGCCTAGTCAAAATTGCATCTATCACAGAGGAGTCAATCACTGGGACACCCACCTCAGACGAGTTTAGTCACAGGCACAAGAATTACAGGGAAGATCTAGTCACTAGTGCACTCAATATGGAGAAGGATCTGTCAAAAGGACACTGATCACGAAAGAGAGGCAGTCACTCGTGCACCATCACAAAGGAGTTCCAATCATGAGGCACCCATTAAAAAGAAGTGTCAGTCAATGGGCCCACATCACAAATAAAGACTAATTAGTGGAACACCCTTCGAAGAGTATTGCAAGTCATTCAACAAACATCACATAGAAGGTTCTGTCACTGGAGCACCGATCAGAGAGGAGTGCCAGTCACTGAGTCACCTATAACAGGGAAGGATCAGTCACTGGATCACCATCACAGAGGATAGTCAGTCACTGAGGAACTCACCCCAGAAGGGGGTCAGACACTAAGCCATCTTTCCCAAAGGGAGCCAGTCAAGAGGGCACCTAGTAAGAGGGCAATTCACGGGGACACTGATCACAGAGGAGGGAATATGACTGAGTCACCCATGACAGAGAAGGGTCAGTCACTGGAGTATTCATCACAGAGGATGACCAGTCTCTATGTCCCCTTACACAGACAAGAGCTAGTCACTGAGATATCGATTAGAGAGGAGAACCAGTAACTGGGGCACCTTGTTTTTAGGAAATTCAGCCGCTGGGACACACATCACAGATGTGGGCTAGTCAATAGGGCACTCATTATGAATTAACCCCAGTCATTGTAACTTCCATTATAGAGGAGAACCAATCACTCATGACTCATTGAAGGAAGTTAAGTCACTGGGGTACCAATTAAAGAAGAAGGCTAATCACTGGGGCGTTCATCCAAGAAGTGAGTCAATCAGTAGGACATTGATCACAGAGAAGGAAGAGTCACTAGGAGAAGCCAGTACTAAGGAGAACAAATCACTGAGGCATCAATCAGAGAAAGCCAGTCACTAGGACACCAATCACAGTGGAGTGAAAGTCACTAGGTACCCAACACAGAGGTGGTCAGTGACTGTGACAACTTTAACACAGGAAGGACTGACATTGAGATATGCATTATGGAGCAGCACCAGTCACTGGGACAACTAGCACAAACTCACTGGTGCAAACATCATCGAGGAGTGTTATTCATTAAAAAGGAGGCCAAGGCACTGGGACACCCATAATTGAAAAGGGCCAGTCACTCAGGCACTGGTTGCATAGGAGGGCCAGTCATTGTGGCACCCATCAAGGGAGGGCTAGTTATTTTGACAACCATAAGAGAAGAGGTCCAGTACTGGGCAACCAGTGAAGAGAATATGTCGCTGGATAAACAGAGAAGGGAACTGGTCACTGGGACACCAATCACAAAAGACAGACAGTCACTGGGGCACCCATTGCAGAAGAGAGATTTGTCACTAGGACATCCATAATGGATGAGGGTTAGTCACTTGGGAACCAAACACAGAGAAGGGACCATGACTGGAGCACATATCACAGAGGACTGAAAGTCACTTGGACACCCATCATAGAAGAAGCTTATGCACTGGGGCACCCATTAGAGAGGGAAGACCATCTCTTGGATAACTATTATTGAAAATAGTCAGTCACCGGAGCAGTATCACAGAGGAGAGTCAGTTACTTGTGCACCCATCATACAATAAAGTCAACCAATGAGAAACTCATTAAAGAAGACAGTCACTCACTGAAACACTCATGACAGATAAAGACCAGTCACAGGGGCACCCAATATGGAGGGCTAACCACCAGCTATGAGGACACCTGTCATAGAAGAGGGTTTATCACTGTGGAACCCATCACAGAGGATCGGCAGTCATTGTGGCACAAATCACTGAGGAAATTAGTCACTGCAGCAACCATTATGGAGAAGACCCTGTCACCGTGGCACCCTGTAGAGAATAGGACTGACACTGTGTCATCATTAGGATGATCTCAGTTAAAAGGTTTCCAATCATATAGAATGGGCCAGTAACTGAGGCAGCCTCTGTGATAATGAAAGACGTCCAGAAACTGGGCCACCAACATGAAACAGGTTCAGTCACTGGGGTATCAATCAAAGGAAATCCAGTCACTGAGGATGTAAAATCAGACCAGTCACAGGGGCACCCAATATGGAGGGCTAACCACCAGCTATGAGGACACCTGTCATAGAAGAGGGTTTATCACTGTGGAACCCATCACAGAGGATCGGCAGTCATTGTGGCACAAATCACTGAGGAAATTAGTGTGGTAGCCATCACAAAGTAGAATCAGTCACTGGGGCATTTTTCAGAGAGTAGGGACAGTCACTGGGGCATTTTTCACAAAGTGGGGACACACATTATAGAAGATGCTCAGTTACTGGGGGTACTGTAAACAAAAAAGAGTCAATCATTGGGAGACTCATCACAGTAGAAAGCTAGTCACTGGGAAACCAATCACTGAGGAGGTTTAGTCACTGTGGTACCCACTGTAAAGGAGTTTCAGTCAGTGGACATCTATCACAGAGAACAGTCAATTGCTGGAACATCTATCAGAGAGGACTGTCAGTCACTGGGAGCTTCATCACAGAGACGTGTCTGTAACTGGGTGCATCACAGAGAACACAACTTGGAATAGAGCCTATTACTAGGGCACAAATCACAGTAGAGACTGAGTCAATGGAGCAAATATTATGGAGGAGTCATCCCTGGCAGCCATCACAGAGGAGGCCCAGATACTAGGACACACATCATAGAATAGGGCTAGTCAATGCAGCATCAATTTTACACGATGTCCAGGCATTGGGGCACCAATCACAGAGAAGTCTTAGCCACAGAAGCAACTATTATGGAAGAGGTTCAACAGCTAGGACACCCACCACAAAGGAAGGCCCAGCACTGTGGCACCTATTATCGAGAAGGCCGGGAAAGTAGAGCACCCATTTCAGAGAGAGTTTATCACTGGGACACCCATTTTTAAAGGAGATCCAGTCAGTAGGACCCCTTAAAAAAAGAGGGCTAGTCACTACAGAACCCATCACAGACAATGGCCAGTAATTGTGGTATCAAACACAGAGGAGGTCCAATCACTTGAACACACATTATGAAGAGGAACCAGTAACAGTAACTTCCATCACATTGGACAACTAATCAATGGGGCACCCATAATATATGAAGATCCGTGCTGGGGCACCAAACACAGAGGAAACCTTTCCACTGGGGCACATGCTATGTGCTCAGTCACAGGGACATCCAACACAAAGGAGTTCCAGTCACTGGATCATCTATTATGGAGGTGGCTTATTTAGTAGAAACTTTATCACAGAAAAGCACTACTCGCTGGTGAAACCATTATGGAGGAGGTCCAGTAACTGGAGAACCAATATTGAACAGGCCTAGACACTGGGGCACCAATCAGAGGAAATCCAGCCACGGATTCACCCATCACAGAGGAGAGCACACATTTCAGACTGACACACAAAAATGTGTTAGTCACTAGGGCACTAATAATAGATGAAGTCTAGTCTTGAGAATGTCATTCATATTTAAGTGTCCATATTTGGGAACCCATATGGGCCAATCACTGGGACATGATGAGGGGCAGTCTCAAGGTAATCCAACAGAGAGCAGAGCCACTCACCAAGACACCCATCATACAGGATGGCCAGTCACAATGGAACAAATAACAGGTGTGATAGTCACTGGAATGTCCATCACAGATGATGACTTGTCACTGTGGCACCCATTACAGAGAAGGGCCAGTCACTGGAGTACCCATCAGAGTGGAGTGCAAGTCAGTGGGGCACATATTATAAAAGATGGACAGTCACTGGGACACCCATCACAAAAGACTACTTACTGTGACATCCCTAAAGAAGAAGAACCAATCACTGAGACAATCATCACAGAAAAGAATCAGTCACATGTTCATCAATTAATAGGAGAATAGGTCACTGAGACACATAAATCAGATGATGTCCAGTTACTCAGGCATCCATTACATAGAGAAAGTCACTGTGATAGCCATTAGGAGGGACTCAGTAAAGGGTGTTCTAATCACAGAAGCAGACTATTAACTGGGGCAACCGTCACAGAGCAGATGAAATCAGTGTTGTACCAATCACAGAGGACAGTCACTCTCTGAAACATTTTTTGCAGAGGCAGGTCAGTCACTGGGGCAGCCATTATAGGGAATGACCAGTTACTGCCGGATCTATCACAGAGGAGAGCTATTCACTGGAAATCCCATCACAGAGGAAGCCAGTCACTAGGTCACCCAATATTGAGAAGGCCCATAAGTGGTACATCAATCACAGAAGGTTAATCACTGGTGTAACCATAATGGATGAGATCCAGTCACTGGGGCACCAATTACAGAGAAGGCCCAGTCACTGTGGCATTCAAAATAGATATGAGGCACTTTTGGGACATCTATTATGAAGAAGGATCTATTAGTAGAGCAATAATCACAGCGGAGAGTCAGTCACAGAGACACATCACTGAGGAGAGCCAAACATTGAGGAACCAATAACAGAGGAGGGCTAGCTATTAGGGCATTAATTATGAATTAGGGTTATTCACTGGAGTACCAATCACAGAGGAGAACAAGTTACTGGAGAAAACATCACAGAGAAGGGCCCATCACTGGACTACTTATCACAGAGGAGTGCCAGTCATTGGGGCACATATTATAGAAGAAGGCCAGTCACTGAGACGTGTACTATAAAAGAAGACTACTCACTGGGGCACCCATAATAGAGAAAATCCAGCCACTGGGACAATCATTACAGATGAAAATCCAGACACTGGGATAGTCATAACAAACAAGAGTCAGACATGAGACTACCATCACAGAGGAGGGTAAATCAATGAAGTATTCATCACAGAGGTGAGCCAATCACTGGGGATTCGATCACAAAGAAGGACCAGTATATAGGGCAGCCATCACAGAGGAGGCATAGTCAGTGTTACCCATTACAGAGGAGTCCTTTTCACTGGAGCTCCTATCACAGAGAAGTAGTCAGGCTCCCTTGCAAAGTCTGGCCAACCATTGAAGTACAGATTACAGTTGTAAGGCTATCACTGGGGTACCAATTAGGTGGAGGCAAAGTCTTTGGGCACCCATCACAGAGAAGGCTAGTCACTGAGTATCCCATCAAGAAGCAGTGCTAATAATTAAAGCAACCATAAAAGGAGAGGTTCAGCCACTGGAGCACCCATTTGAAGGAGGGCCAATCACTGGGGCAAGCATCACAGAGAAAGCTGGGTGGGTTACTGGGGCAACCATCACAGAGTAGGGTGAGACACAGAAGCCCCTTTCCAGAGGAGACCCAGTAACAACCAATATGGAAAAGCGCCAATACACTGGGATATCCATCACAACAAGTGTCTGTTACTAGTGCATGGAGGAAGGCTAGTTACCAGAGCATTCCTTTTGGGGAAGGGTCAGTCAATGGATTATGCATCAAAAAGGTATACTAGGCAAAGCAGCAAACATTATGAGGAAGAAGTGTCACTGGGACTCCCATCGCAGAGAAGGGCCAATCACTGGGGCTCTCGTTGTGTAGGAGGGCCAGTCACTAGGATCACCATTATGGGAAGACCAATCACTAATTCACTCATCATTAATGTCCCACTTACTGGTGCAGCCTTCAAAGTAGTGGGCCAGTCACCAGGGCACCCATCACAGAGGACAGCCAATCACCTGAACACCCGCACAGAGGAGGGTTATTCACTAGGACACACACACAAAGGAAGGCTAGACACTGGAACACTGATAACAGTGGAGGGGCCAGTCACATGGGCACCCATTATGAGCAGTGCCAGTCACTGAAACAATTTTCACAGAGAACGGTCAGTCATAGAGCACCCATCAATGAAAAGAGCAAGACACTGGGCCACCCATCACATAGGATGGATCAGTCATTAAGGCACTCATCACAGAAGATGAGTAGTCATTTGCACACCCATCATAGAACAGGACCAGACACTGTGGACCCATCAATGTGGAGGGTCAATCACAAGGCATGCATCACAGAAGGCTGGTCATTTGGACACTATTCACAGAAGAGGACTTGTCATAGTTGAACACATCAAAGAGGAGGGTCAGTCACTAGGGCACCAAAAATAGAGAATGACCAGTCACCGGGACTCTGATTATAGAGAAATTTCAGTCACTGGAGCACCCACCACACAGGAGGACCAGACAAGGGGACATCCATCACAAAGGAGGGTTAGTCACTGAGGCACTCATTATAGATGAGACTCAGTATTTGGGACACCCATCAAAAAGGAGGACTTGCAAGTTAGACAACAATTATGGAGCAGCACTTGTCTCTGGGGCACTAATCATAGAGGTGGCCCAATCACTGAGGCACAAATAACGGAAGAGGTTCCGTCACTTGGAAAACCATTAATAAAGAGGCCAATTCACTAGTGCACCCATCACAGAAGAGGGTTAGTCACTAGGGCATCCATTATGGATTAGTGCCCATCACTCTAGCATCAATCAGAGAGGATGGTCAGTCACTGGGTTTCCCATCACAGAAGAGCACAGTCGCTGGTTCTCCCATTATGGAGGAGGCCCAGATACTTTGACACACACCACAGAGGATGGAGTCACTGGGGCAACCATTTTGGATGAGACCCAGTACAAGGACACCCATCATAGAAGAGGTCTTGACATTTTGGCACCCATCGTTTAGAATGGCTACTTATTGAGACACCTATCACAGTGGATAGCCCATTACTAGTTCAATCGTTATGGAGGATAGCCAGTCATGGGTATACCAATCACAAAGAAGGGATCATCACTGAGTTACCAATTATTGATGAGGCCAAATAAGTGGCACGTACACAACACAGGAAGATTTGAAATTGGGCAACAACTATGAAGGGGTACCAGTCACTATGGAACCAGCAATAGAAGATGCCCAGTCACATGGGCATCAATAATGATGTAGGGCCTGTTACTGGGTCATGTATTATAGAGAATGCCCAGTCACTTAGAAATTCATCACAGAAGTGATCTAGTTACTAGACCACATATTTTGGAGGAGGACCAGTTGTTAAGGCACACATCAAAAAGAGGGATTGTCATTGCAGCATTAATCATTGAGGATGGCCAGTCAATGTTGCATCAGTAACAGAGGAGGGCCAGTCACTGGGTCGCTCTTAATAGAGGAAGCCCAGTCACTGTGACATCCATAATAGAGGAGGGCAATTCACTGGGGTATCCATCATATATGAAAGCCTGTCACTGGGGTACCAATCACGAAGGTGGCCTAGTCACTGGGTCACTATTATGTAGTAGACACACACAATGGGACATACATTACCAAGGAGGGTCTTTCACTGGAACACCCATTATAGAGGTTCCCATTAAATGCTACACTCATCAAAGAGGAGAACTAGGCAATGGGGCAACCATTATGAAGGAGGTCCAGTTACTGGGCACCAATCACAGAGGAAACAGAATCATTGGAACATCCACAATGGAGAAGGACCAGTCACTAGGACACTAATCTGAAGAAGAACATCACAGAAGTAGTTACTTTGGCTCCCTTCATCCAGGAGAAGCAGTCACTGAGCCTCCCATCACAGAGGATGGCTAGTAACTATGACACCCATTCCAGGAGAGGTCCACACACTAGGAAATACATTTGAAGAAGGATCAATCACTGGGTCGCTGATAAATGAGGAGAGCAAGTCTCTGGGTCACCCATCATGGAAGAGCCCAGGTAACAGGGGCACTTATAACAGAGGAGTACTTGTCACAGAGTCATCCATGAGAGAGGAGGACCAGTCACTGAAACACTCCCAACAGAAGTAGGATAGTCCATAGGCACCCATTATAGAGGAGATCCAGCCATAGGCATTAAACACAGAGAAGTGTTGGACACTGGGTCACCCAAGACAAAGGAGAGCAGGTAACTGGGTCACCCTTTATTGGGGACAGCAAATTACTGGGGCAAACATTACAGAGGATAGTTAGTTACTAGATTGTCCATCACAGAGGAAGATGATTCATTGGGTCACCAACGTTGAAGGAGGACAAGTCGCTGAGAAACCCATCATAGATTTAGGTTGATCACTGGGGCACCCATTATGAAGGAAGTCTAGTCACTGGAACTCCCATGGAAAAGGACAGCCTGTTCCTAGGCACCAATTATAGGGTACCAGTCACTGGTGTAACAATAACAGAAGAAGGCTAAACGATGATGCAGCATCACAAAAAGAAGTCAGACTATGACACCTACACAGAGGAGAACAATGCACTGGGTCATTCATCACAAAAGTCAGTCTGTCACTGTGACATCACAGACAGGGTCTTCCCTGGAAAACCCAAACAGTGGAACGTTATTCTACTGGGAAACCCAACTAGAGGAATCCACTCACTGGGGTATCCATCACAGACAAATGCTAGGCACTTTGTCATGGATTATGGAGGAGAAGAATTCAGTTGAGCACCAATTACCAGTCAGTAAGACACAAAACACAAAGG
>CAUYQG010125911.1:0-31330 GCA_963574415.1 Tarsius wallacei | reverse complement strand
GTGACTAATTATAAATTATAACCCTCATCTAAAGAGGAGAACAACAATTTAGGAAAAGACCTTTCACTATCTGACTCAGGCTAAAAAGAACTGTTTAAAATACATATAACAAATAGCATTTAAGTATCTTCTCTCTTTCTTTTCTAGTCAGGTGTAGATGCTGCTTTGGATGACCTAATAGACACTTTAGGAGGACCTGAAGAAACTGAAGAAGATAATACACCGTATACTGGGCCAGAAGTTTCTGTATGTGATCTTGATACCTGTGAAAATTCATACCCAGTGGTTGGGAGGGCAAACAGGTCTATGGTTATGAAGTGTGAGAGAAAACCTCATGTTCTGCCTCTTGGACAGAGATAGGAATGATGCCAATATCGAGACAGCAACTAAAAATGAATGTTAGGGATGGAAATGATTTGTCTTATTGTAGCTGGACCATTATAGCGTTTTAACAAACATTTATTGATTGTGTTAAGATTAGCATGGGGATACTTCCTGCTGGGTCACAAAGACTTATTTTCTGTCCTCGAGATTTAAGTCCAATGCAGTTGGACTTACTTTGATATACAGATATTTCCCATTCTATGACTTCAATTTATTTTGATTTCTTGATGTTTACCACCCTCAGTTCATCTCTATTCCTAATCCTTAAAAAAGCAAGAAAATTATGTTTCCTGACATTAAAAATGTACCCAACTAGACAAAAATATTTGCAACAGATATAATGCAAAATAGAAAACGCCCAGTAAAAAATCAGGGGAAAATTTGACCAATAAATAAGCAAAATGAAACTTTCCCTCGAGTAGTTAGGAAAATGATATTAAAACATGGAGAGATGCCACTTTGCACTTATAAGATGGACAAAAGTATAAAAGTCTGACGACTCTCCTATGACTTGTGGGTGTTGAAAATGAGCATCCTTTCAACCAGGAAGTCCTCTTTAGAGAGATTCCCAGGAGGGAGCCTTGCCCATGTGTGTAAGGACTTATAATAACTGGTGAAACATTTGGAAACAATTTTGTCCAATAGCGTATAGGATAATATAATGCAGTTCTTTATAGTGTATTACTCATGTTTCAATATGGTTATAATACAGATTTTTCAGGTCAGCCTGTGCTTTGAGAGTGTCAGCTTCAATGGGTTGGCCATCCAATCCCCAGAAAAGGTCAGCTTGAGGGGCTAGTAAGCCTAGTCCCTGGAGTGTTGGCTCTAATGGGATGGCAAGCCAAGCCCTGAGAGTGTTGCTGATTTCGGGGAGCTGATAAGCCTAGCCCCTGGAGTATCTCAGCTTGGGAGTCTCGCCTTCTTCCAGCAGCCCTCTTAGTTCTGCCTTCTCAGTCAGCTGGCAAGCCAAGCCCCAGGATGCATGGCTCTTTGGCTCTGATGATCTGCAGCTCTTTAGGTCGGGGTCCTTGTCTCCATACCCAGGAGGAATGAGAGTCACGTATGGCTGGAAAGTGAGAAAGCAGGATTTATTGAGAGGACAGAAAAGCTCCCACAATGGCAAGGGACTCAGAAGTTGCTGATTTGGAGCTGGAACCTGGTGCTTATATAGCCCTAAGACTGAGCTGATTGGCTAGCACTAGCTGTGAGCTGATTGGTTGGCACTAGCTGTTCTGATTGGTCAGTACTAAGGACCAATGGGGGCAGGTAGGGGCCTAATGGTCAGCTGATTGGTCGTTTATCTTTCCCAGCAGTGAGTACTTAAGCTCTAGCTTGAGAGGCTCACTGGGAGCTTGTTTATCATTGCTAGTGTGTCAGCTTGAGAGGCCTGCTGGAAGTTTGCTACATTGTTACGGGAGGACCTGCCCTGTCTGTCTGCCTAGTCTTTCTCTAGCTATTTCCTCTCAGCTATAG
Source organism: Tarsius wallacei (assembly GCA_963574415.1). Lineage (NCBI taxonomy): Eukaryota > Metazoa > Chordata > Mammalia > Primates > Tarsiidae > Tarsius > Tarsius wallacei. Next base: position 29,473 of record CAUYQG010125911.1, on the reverse strand, counting down.
CCCCCAAACAAAATTTTGAATAAAAATAATGCTGAATGATAGAATACTATACCATTTATATAACATTTGAAAATGTACAAAGTAATTCCATACATTGTTAATGGATACCTCCATGTATAGAAATTATTTTAAAATATGCTCAACTTTAAATGAATGACTACCATAAACTTACAGTTTAGGATGGGTGGGTATTGCTGGGTAACATGGAAAGGGAATTGAACTGCAAAGGGCTAAACAGGAGACTTCCATTCTAGCTATGATTTTTGTTTTCTTAGAAAGAACAAAGATCTATAGATCTGATAGAGTAGGATTTGGGGTTATACAGAAATTCATTATGTTATTAACTATACTTTTGTACGTATTGGAAACGTTAGGTAATGAAAGCATTTGAAAATAAGATATTTTTAATGTGGGAGTCAACTTTAGTGTAATATTTTATATATTTTCTTTTTTTTTTTAAGCAGGAGTTTATTAAGACAGAAAAACTCCAAAGCAGGAGGAGACCCGAAAGAGGGCTGCCCATATATTGTATATTTTCTAGCATTACATGAGTTTAATCAGCTAAATGAGTATTTGTGTAAACTTAGAATGTCAGTATTATGTAAAGAATTGGCTCCTTAATGATTTACATTTCATTTCAGTCATTCCATAAATTAATACTAGAGTATACTTTGGTTTCAGGATATGCATGTAACATTTTCATCTAATTAATTACATAATATCCCTGTGTGTGTGATTTTGTTCCAGGATCCAATGAGTTCCACCTACATAGAGGCATTGGGGAAAAGAGAAGTCACAATTCCTCCAAAATATAGGGAACTTTTGGCTGTAAGTTAAATAATCATTTACTTTTGTTTAACTGTTTCCTTTTTAGACTGTAATTCATATCATTATCTTCACAATGTTTAAAATTTATAAAATGTAGTGGTGCATGTGAATTTGTCATTATTGTGTGGCTCTCTGTATTAGCTTCCTAGGGCTGCTGTAATGAAACCCCACAGAATGGGTGACTGAAACAATAGAATTGTTTCACAGTTCTTGGGGCTAGAAGTCTAGAATCAAGGTACTAGCAGGGTTAATTCCTTTTGAGGGCTGTGAGGAAAGACTCTGGTAGCCTCTCTGCTTGGCTTGGGTCTCTTTACTTCATCTTCCTTCTATGGGTATTTCTGGGTCTAGATTTCTCCCTTTGCATAAGGATACCAGTCATATTGGATTAGGGCCTACCCTAATGACTTCACCCTTAATTGATTACTTCTATAAAGATCCTGTCTCCAAATAAACTCTTATTCTAAGGTACTAGGGATTAGGATTTCAGTATATGATTGGGGGGGGGCATAATTCAACCCATAACACGCACCAAGCCATACATTTTGCTGATTATAAGGCTTAATCTTGCCTTCTTAACATTATCAAACTATTAATTTGTTTCAGAAAAAAGAAGGAATCACAGGACCTCCTCCAGACTCTTCTGTGAGTTTACACACAAATAACTTCTAAATTACATTTTTTATTTATATCTTTGGTTGGGGAAGCAGGGCTATCAATTCTACATTTAAGAATTTTCACTTAACTACTCTCCAAACCAGATGGAGTTTCTGTCCAGAGAAAGGGGATTGTTGTAGGGGTTGTCTCTGTGCTCCTATATTCATGTGTAGGTTTTTTGAGGGGAGAGAGAATGGAACCAAAAAAGTATAAGGATAAAATAAATGTTAATAACAATAGAATAAGAATATTCCAGCATGTAATATTTTTAGAAGAGGGTAAGAGGAAAATAATACTTAGTGAGTACTTACTGTCTTCAAAACATATACTTTGATTTGTTTCATTCACATATTTCACTTGGTAGCTAAGAAATTATGGAAGTGTATTCTCCATTTGCTGGGTGTATAATCCATTCTTTCACTTGAGTGCTTCCCGTGTCTCCCCCATCATTGTGCCTGTTTCCTTAGAAACCCATGGGACCAGATGATGCTATCGACGCCTTGTCATCTGATTTCACTTGTAGTTCACCTACTGCTGCTGGAAAGAACACCGAAAAAGAGGTATTGCTTGGAGAATTATGAAGGAGAACTTGCTAGAAACTATTTTGAGCTTTAAAACAACAACAACTTTTTAGTTCTGGTATTACAATTGCATTTTTCTCATCTGTACATCTAATCTTTTGTGTTTTATTTTTCAGAAATCTACAGGAGAGGTTTTAAAAGCTCAGTCACCAGGGGTAGTCAGAAGTGCTGTTCCACCCCAGGAGAAGAAAAGAAAGGTGGAGAAGGTATAACTCTTTCTTTGAAAGTTACCATAGTCTACCTGACAGCAATTGCTTTCCTAAGCCTGATCTAGCTCATTCTGGATAACCCCAAGTGTGCACTACCCATGATGAGAAGCCATGATCTTTTTTGTCCTTGGATCTCTGTGGAATAGTGAATCCAATGAGGGTTATATTGATCAACTCTATGCAGGCCTGTTTGCTTCTATATATACTCATGAATGATTTTAGTCTTCTTGGTCATGACCCAAGACCATTACAATTCCCAGAAGGGCAGAAACCAGAGAAACTGCATTCTTCAAACATAAAATCTTCACATTTGACTCCCTAAGTGAGTTTGAGCCCTGAGGATTTCTCCTAGAGGGTTGTTATTTGGCTACTACTATCCAGCTCTCTTAGCCACAATCAACGCTGACTTAATTTTCACAAATCTTGACAAGTGATCCTGCAATTGTGGGCTGGATAAGAAACCATGTCTCATCTGCAAATAGTCAGGATTATGCTAAGGAGCAGTGTCTGTCTGGGCTGCTTCTGCCTCTCCCCTCCTGGAGCGGACGGTTTATTTTTATCTGGCTGGCTGGGGAACAGCGGTGAGCACCACACCCCTGAGAGTGGGAGTTCCTACAGCCATCAGCTGTTGTGCCTTCAGAGAAGGCCACAGCAGGTCCACTGCAAGTTTCCGTGCTTCTCAAGGTTAGCTGTTAACTGTCCGGGTTGTCAGAAGCTGTTTTTTAGAAAAAGAAAAAACGGAGTCGTGAAAGTTTACTGCTTGCAGCTTTTATTTTGTTGGGAGTATTGTAAGATAACATTATTATAGTTATACTTCTAATGTGCTAAATAAGGGGTGAAGTGTGCCCCCAGAGAATGATGTTACTATAGAAATGTGTCTTAGCCCCCATTTTCACTCACTGGTAAGTCCTTTTTCCTTTTTCTCTTTTGCTAGGTTTCAGATAAAATTGCCTTCCTGAAGTTTTCCCCAATCTATAGTTTATCTTACAGATTTAAAATGTGTATTTCACAAAGAAGTAAATGTATTGCTCAGGTTCTGGAGATGTTGTCTTTTTTTATGCACAGAATTTTTTTTTTTTTTAAATTTCTAACAGGATACAATGAGCGATCAAGCACTTGAGGCTCTGTCAGCTTCCCTGGGCACCCGGAAGCCAGACCCTGAAGTTGACCTCAACTCTCTTAAGGAAGTCGATGAGGTACTGACTTTAATAGTTGATTTATGAAGCATGTTAGTCTGCAGGTTACAAAACTGAATGTGTTCCATATGTTTAGAATTCTTGCACAGCTTTTCTTTTATTGGAGATTAAAAAAGAACTTGTCTTCATTTTACCTTACTTTCAGGGTATGATAAAGTTAGATACTGCTGCGGAGTCGTTAGCAACCTGGAGGAATAGTTGAGTATTTGTCTTGTGAAACATCTAGAGTCCAAATATCTGAAATAAATGCTAATCTTCTTTGCCAAAGTTTAAGTGACATCTGACAAAACAAGATAACAAGGAGACAGAGGCTTGGTGGGAAATAGTGAGGTTTGCCTGCTCCCGTGGATAGGGGAAACTTGTAATTTGCATTTTCAGAAGTGTTCTATGTGCTTTTTATAAAGAAAAAGGAAGATGGCCATAAGGGGTGGGAAGAGCCTTCTTTGAAAACTATGGGGAAAGAGGCCAGAAATTTTGTCTCAAATGAGCATAAAATCAAGCAACTGAAGCTCTGCACATTTGGAGAATGATGCTGATGAGTGTTTATCCCACCACACACCAAGATCCTAACAAGCCTTCTGAGCCAAAGCAAACTTGTGTCTGATGTAGGAGAGCTTTAATAATAATTTATAATTTTTGTGGAAATTTTCAACTTGGTCCTCTGGAAGAAAGAGGAAGGAAATGAGAGGGTCACTTGTTCTGAGGAGGCAGTGTCCTTGGGGAGACAGAAAGGCAGCCTGGGGTTCCTAGGTGCCCCGCTCCCATTAGCTCAAGGGAAGGTAGCTGACAAGTGTCGCTGTCACAATGCCCCCGCTTCTGTCACTTCCTGTTCCAAGTCAATCAGGAAAAGGGAATCTCCCTGACTCCCGGCAACTCTCTTGGAGTCTGGGACTGGTCTGGTCCAAGATGGGCCAATTTCTATCTTCGACTTTCTTGGAGAGCTCACCGGCCACAGTGTGGCATGATAAGCTTTGTGCTGCTGAGCTACAGGGATCGGGAGAAACAGTCCCAATCTTCCAGGACCAAGTAACGTATCGGGAAGGAAGGAAACTTTAATTACAACAAAGTGTATATGACTTAGAGTCACCACATAGAAGCTATGTCATCTTGAGGAAAGCGTGGTCTTAGCAGAACCCTGGGGGGAGTCAAGAGATCAGGTTGAGTTGTGGTTCTATCACCTGAGACCTGGTTGGCTTTTTACAGATAATTAGGGTAATTTAAATAAGACATAAACATAGGGAAGGAAGGTATGTGCATGTTATAAACTTCAGGATCAAAAGAGTCTTAGAATGATTAAAATCAGATAAGTAGTAAAAAATAAAAGTGACATAACTTATTAAGACTGGGTTCAGTGGGTCACACCTGTAATCCTAGCACTTTGGGAAGATGGGAAGATTGCTTGAGGCCAGAAGTTTGAAACCAGTCTGGACAGCATAGCAAGACGCCCCATCTCTACAAAAAAATTTAGAGCTGAGCCAGATGCGGTGGTGTGTGCCTGTAGCCCTTACTACTTGGGAGATTGAGGTGAGAGGATTGCTTGAGCTCAGGAGGTCAAGGCTGCAGTGAGCTATGATTGTGCCCATGTACTCCAGCCTGGGTGACAGCCAGATCCCATCTCTAAAATAAATAAATAACGTATTAAGCAGTGTGGGTAACTAATGTGGAGATGCATATGAATGTGTTATATTTCCTCTAGAAAACCTCAGAGCAGCTGTAAACTAAAATTCCAGCAAAAAGAGCTCTTCTTTTCTATTATGACATACAAGTGTTCCTTTTTAATCACGTACAAAGTATATTTCCTGACGAGATCTTTTTTTTTTTTTTTTAAGATGGGGGGTACAATTCAGGGTCAGGTATACAAATGTTGATTATGAAGGTACCCTTGTTGATGAGGTATGCTCCTCCCTCCCCTAGCAGTTTCCCTCTCAGTCCTCTAGAGAATGTGGTGAGCTGTGATTGTGTCACTGCACTCTAACTCTAAGCTGACTTCTTAGTACCTGACAGTGAGTTTGTTACATCCTAGATAGTCTGTGGTGATAGGGCTCAGGAAGGTCACTGTCTTCCTGCGAGAATGTCCATGGCCATTCCAGCACATCCACAGTAGAGAGGTCTCTGTGGAAAACCATGCCATACTCCAGAGAAAAGACCCATGCCCACTTGACATTCTCATAGTTTGTCATAACATAAAATCAAGGGTTTTTGTTCTATAGTGATACCTCATTATATATCTCCCCCAATTTTAGGTGTGGTTACCTAGTCCAATGCTATTTCAATTCAGTAGACTTTTTTTTTTTTTTTGAGTCGTGGTCTCACCCTGTCCCCCAAGTTAGAGTAGAGTGCAGTGACACAATCACAGCTCACCACATCCTTAACCTCCTGGCCTCAGGCAATCCTTCTGCCTCAGTCTCCCAAGTAGCCCAGCTTTTTTAAATTTGTTTTATTTTTTTAATAATGTATATTTTGGTAGAGATGAGGTCTTGCTCTGTTGCCTAGGCTGATCTTGAGCTCCTGGACCCAAGCGATCCTCCCACCTTGGCCTCCCAAAGTGTTGGGACTACATGTGTGAGCCACTGTGACCAGCCAACTTTTTTTTTTCCTCCAATGCCTACTGTATACAAACCTCAGTGCAAGCATTTCAAGAATAAGTACAAGATCTCTATAAAAGAGGAAAAGCAAATCTCCTGCTGTACTCTCACTCTCCACAGGCCTGAGTGCAGTGGGGAGGGATGATGACTGTATCCAGGTGCCCCTTCACATTCGTGAAGGCTATTCTAGCTGGAGACCTTACAAGTCCCTGAATTGAGGGGCGCTGCCACTTAATAGGATTTCTTCAACGTGCTGCAGTAGAATAACTGGAAGTGTTAAAAAAACAAAACAAACATGATTTTATCCTTTAATGACAGTCATTCTATAAAATAATAAAACTAATCCCAAAGCCTAGAGCAATGCCTGGCTTATGAAGAGTGCTCAATACATATTTTAAAAAATTAATTAGCTCATCCATGGAGAGCTCCAGTCTTGGACTGAGATGTGGATGGGAACAGTGGGTTGAGTTGGACTTTGCTAAGTGAACCTCCCACTTAACTTGTAAACTAAAGGTACCTCCATGCCTTGATAGAGGTACAAATTATTGCACACTAAGGAACTCACACACCAGTAGTTCAAATGGCAAGTGCTGGATCCTGGAAGTCGGCGATCTGCTACAGAACAATGCTTTTATTTGTAATGTAGTTAGTTGTTCTTGGTTCAGTGAGTTGGTGAAGTCCTGGTGTTATTGAGGGGAGTCCTTTTAGAAGAGATAAAATGAATTATTCGTCAATTAGCAAAGATCTGTATTGGGCTGCTTCTCTTGTTTCTGAACTGGGTTGAATTGGGCTGATCATGAGAATCGCTTGTGTTTCCTCTCCCTTCCTTAGGCCTCATTGAGTAAGGAGATGAAGGCTATTAAAATAATTGCAACTCACTGCTGCCCTGTGCACACTCTCTTCAAAGGACCTTTTATTTACTTTTCTCTGGTGATCTTCACAAGCCAGTGAGCCACATAAGGATGAGCAGTAGCCATATTTCACAGCTGAGGAAACTGGGCCAAAGAAAGGCTAAATGGCTTCCCAAGGTCACTGTGCCTGGGAGTGGGGCAGGGTGGCTCCCTGGGATCCCTGGTGGGGCTGTTTTTCTGTCACTTCATGCCACCTTTCTCACAGATCCCTACCATGGTCTCATGCATTGAAGTCTACAAAGCTCTTCCAGACACTTTTACCGAATTTGGTCTTCTCTAACACCTGGGGAAGTATACAGAGGAAGTGATATCATCTCATTTTACGTGCATTAGCCAACTGCTTTTTTCCCCCCATCTCTTCACTTTCATCAGGCAAAAGCTAAAGAAGAAAAACTAGAGAAGTGTGGAGAGGATGACGAGACAGTCCCATCTGAGTACAGATTAAAACCAGCCACGGTAAATTATTGGCCATAGTGCATGACAGTGCCATCCTGCCTTCATAGCATGTTTTGTTGTATCCCTAACCTTGACACTACCTATATCTGTCCTAGTTCAGATACATACTCTGAACACACTGAATCCTTTCTTCTCTGCTTGCTATAGTTAAACTCCTTGAGGGATGGTCCATCTCTGCCTGGCTTCCAAAGTGGTAACCATGGGTGATTGAAATCCACACAAATACAAGTGTTTCAACTACTAGCAATGCTTGATATATAGATCCTTAAACTTTAAAGCAGAGTGAAAAACCTAGGAATAATTCCTTTTCTAACTGCTATATAGATACAAGTACCATAAACTTCTAAGTGGTAGAGATAAATGGGCACTGGTATACCAGTACCCTCAGCTAAGGTGGTTTGGTTATTGTTTTGATTTGTGGTGAAGATACTGAATTAACTCCTGTAATTACATTTGTAACTTATTTTTTAAAATCATACGTATAAATGCATGATGGAAAATAGTTGCAATTCTTACATAGGCATTAATATAAAAAGTTTCTTGTTTTTAGAAATATTATAAATTGTGAAACTGTATAAAATTAAGCAGTGTTATAAGAATGATACCTATCTCTTCATCCTGGGAGAATTGAGACTTAAAGATCTTTGATTAACATCACTGCATCTTTCTTGCCAAAGAGCTTTTTTTCTTTTTCTATTGCCCCATTCAGTGGATGGAAAACATTTTTTTCCCCAGTAATTTTTATTTTTTTAATTTTAATTCTTAATTTTAAAGATGTAGGGTACAACTCAGGGTTAGGGCCTCCCAGTAATTTTTAAAGCCAATGTGCATTATATTTTGATTTTTACTGTTCAACTCTTTATTTTGATACTTTATAAAAGAGAAATATGAAACACAAAGTCAGGCAAGTCTAAGAAAAAATAAGCTGATCTTTTGTATCCTGGAATTTCCAGAACAAACTTTATGAGAAATGAAAGCAAAATTCCTTGTTTCATTTTCAATGTATTTTCAATTTCATTTACAGGATAAAGATGGAAAACCATTATTGCCAGAGCCTGAAGTAAAACCCAAGGTTAGGAAATACGTTTTTTTCTGATACTAAAAGAACAGTAGAAATGTAGAGTATAAATGAGCATTTTGACAGACTAGAGTTCACTGTGCAGACTTGCATGTGAGCCTAGTACTGAGGAGCGGGAATTTCTGGTAGTAACACTTGGCTGGTCCCTATCACTCCTTTTCACCTATTTTGATGATTAGTTTTCTCATCATTACTAGACTCTAAGTTTCTGGGTAACTGTCATTGAACTTTAGCTGATGTCAAGAGTGTTCTTAAATTGGATTGAGCTAGCACTTAGGGTTTGATTGTGATCAGATACTCTAATGATTCTGTATTGCTTTCACTTAAGCCAGCAGCAACTAGCTTAAAGCAGAATGAATAATTTGGGAGCTATCATGACAGATGTGTCAGGATAATACTAACAAGCAGAATTTATTAATCACTTACTATGAGCCTGATATGGCACCAAATGCTTTCCTTACTGAATATTTTATTTTTGAGTCCTTACTGAATGAGGAATGCACTGTGATTATTCAATGAGGAAACTGAGACAGAGGGCCTGTGTCAATAGTTCAAGGTCACGCAGCTAGAGAACAGCAGGGCCAGGACTTGGAACTCAGGCTGTCCATGCCAAGGCCCCACTTCTGAATCACAGCCCTTCTATCACAGATTACTGTTATTAGTCATAGTCTTCACATGGGTTGAAGAATTGAGACTTTTAAAAAAACTTGGTTAACATTGCTGTATCTTTCTTGCCAAAAGCGCTTTTTATTTTTTCTTTTTCTATCGCCCTATCCATCAGATGAAAAGCATTTTTTTTTAGTAAGTTTTAAAGTAAATGTGCATTATATTTTGGTAAAATCTTGATTTTTACAGCTCAGCTTCTTATTCTGAGACTTTTTAAAAAGTAAATATGAAACGTGAATTCAGGCAAATCTAAGAAAAAAATAAACTGACCTCTCATGTCCTAGAATATGGAATAATACCACCTCCCCTGAGAAGATGGGATAGCAGAATGCTGAAAACCCACATGGTCATAGGGAAGGAGTTACATGATTTATGTTTTCTCTGGTTTATTCAGAAGGGAAGTCATTAGGAAATAAAATAATAATCATATTTAAAAATTATTCAGATCTTCACTGGAGAGAACAGGCAATGTTACTTGAACAAAATTCTTCTGAAATTAGTATCAGGAAAACTTGTGACTAAATAAAGTCAACACTTTTGTGGCACTGAGGTGTTTAGTATTCCTTATTTGTTGCATGATATTTTTATTTTACATTGAACTTAAAAATAACTATATAAATTAGCTTGGAATCCTAAGATATAGTTTCATATGTGTTAATCAGGAAGAAAATTGCTCTACAAAAATTTTTTTTAATAGTCAAACTAGCCATCTTTGTAATATATGATGTTTCCTATATTGCAGCCCCTGAGTGAGTCAGAACTCATCGATGAACTGTCAGAAGATTTTGACCAATCTAAATGCAAAGAAAAACAACCTAAGCCAACTAAAAAAACAGAAGTATGTTTCTAAAAATATAAATCTACAGTTTTAAGGGAGTATTCTAAATGTGTTTGACTAATCTTAAAAAATGTGGGACTAAAACTATTTTACATGAAACAGTTTTTTTAAAAAGCTTTTCTTTTTTTTTTTGAGTTGAGGTCTCATTCTGTCACACAGGCTGGAGTGCAGGGACTCAATCACAGTTCACTGCAGCCTTGACCTTCTGGGCTCTGGTGATCCTTCCATCTCAACTTCCTGAGTAGCTAGGACTACAGGTGCATGCCACCACACTGGCTAATTTTTTAATTTTTTTATAGAGATGAGGTCTATCTGTTGCCCAGGCTGGTCTCATACTCCTGGGCTCAAGCAGTCCTCCAACCTTGACCTCCCGAAGTGCTGGGATTACATGTGCGGGCCACTGTGCCTGGCCTGCGTGAATTTTTTTTCTTGCTTTTTTTGATGTGCTTTCTTCACCCAAGCAAACCCTGATATTCTTGTGGTGAAGTCCTATAATTATTCCTTTGGGAAAGCTCTAGAGTCCATGCTTTCCTCTGTCCCTACTTCTATAGCTGACCTGGTTAAAGTTGTCTTCACCTCTCACCTTAGGCTGGCAACAGCTTTTCCAAGGTCTCCTTCTCACCATCCTTCATGTCCACCAGAATCACTCTTTCTCAAGCACGCTTATAGTCCCATCATTCTTCTGTTTCAGCTTCCCATCCCTATAAAAGAAAAGTTCCTACTAACATATCCTGGCCCTGCTTCTTTTCTTACCAGGCTGTGTTCTTGAGTCACTAAACTGAGTGACAAATATGCGTGTCTCTGTGGCATTTTTCATTTGCTTCCTTCTCTCTGGAATGATTCTTTCTGCTAATTCTAGATCCACTGAAGTCTTATTCTTGTAAAGCTCTGTTAAAATATGGCCTTCTTTATCTTCTACTTTTCCCTCCCTAAACCACACCCTCCCATCCATCTAGTCATTTATTTTTAGTGATAAGGTCTTGCTCTCTTGCCCAGGCTGCACTGCAGTGGCACAGTTATAACTTACTGCAGCCTTGAATTCCTGGACTCATGTGATCCTCCTGCCACAGCCTCCTGAGTAGCTAGGACTACAGGCATGGGCCACCACACCTAGCTACTTTTTCCTTTTTTTATAAAGATGGAGCTCTTGCTATGTTGCCTAGGCTGGTCTCAAACTCATTACTTCAAGTGATCCTCCCGCTTTGGTCTCCCCTTCCAACCTTTATTAAGCAGAATACAACACTGCAGGAGGTCTGCATTCTTTTTTTATATATGCTTGTTAAAGCCTTTGTTACAAAGAAGTTTTTAGCTGTGTTGGTCCTTAAACTCTAACATGCATTCTAGTTTTAAATAAGTAGTGAGTTATTTGAAAGACAAGATCATACCCTATTAATGATTATCTGCTGAGCATCTTGCACATAGGATAAGCTTCTGCAGATGTCTGAATTTAAAATAATTTGTTTGAAATTTTACTCTTGTGATAAAATAAGATAGTCTAGTGGTTCTCAAACTTTAGCATGTATCAGGACCACCTGGAAGGTTTATTAAAACACAGATTGCTAGACTCCACCTCCAGAATTTCTGTTTTAATATATTGGGCCAGGGGTCAAGAATCTGCTTTCTCAGTTCCCTGGTAGTGCTGAGGCCGTGGTATAGTATCACTAACTTGCATTTGTACTTAGTTATTTGTAATTTACAATATGCTCACAGATTTATATAAATACAACATTTTGTGTAATATTGTATAATAGGCATATTACCTAAAAAATGCATAATATAAATAATAGCAATACTTGCTCAAATTTTTTGTGCTTACTGTGTTCCCAGAGGCTATGCATAGCACCTCACTTTGCTGTCTCATTTAAGACCCGTGTCAACCCTTGAGATTAGCTACTATCCTTGTTCTCCTTTCACAGATGTGAAAACTGAGTCTTAGAGAGGTTGAGTAGCCTACTTAAGGTAAGAGGTAAAACCAAGCTGAAAGCATGGTAGCAGAGCAGTTTTAATGTGCCCTGACTGGTTTACTACTCAATAATCCTTAGGCATTCAAGGGAAGCTTACTCACAGGGATGAATAGAGTGTCTCCTTGGTCCACCATTGTTTAGTCTTGTTAACCAGATCTTTGCAAAGTTATTCAAAACACTGGCTTCTTTCCTCAGGAATCCAAGGCTGCTGCCCCAACTCCTGTTGCTGAGGCTGTGCCTCGGAGCGCCATGTGTAGCATTCAGTCAGCACCACCCAAGCCGGATGCCGTGGTGAGTGTGTCCCTGGGCATTGAGCACTGTCTTAAGAAACATCTGTTCTTCTTCACATTATGCTCTGCTGTGAATTACCATCATTTTGTTTTATTCTGAGAAGACAGAAACAAGAGTATCTTATTTTTCTTTGGACTTCAGGGATGTCCTAGAAATTCAGACTAGGTTTAAACTTCAATTAAATTGCTGCAAGCTATGTTTTTCTTTCATCTTCTGAAATTATTTCTAGTTCCTTAGCTATTGTAGATAATTTGCTTTTTTGCTTTCCTGCATTTTAGAAGCCTGTTTGGAGTTCCACAGATAGCTTGATGCTACTTTTTACTGACTTTCCTGGTAGAATAATTTGCACCCAAATCATAGTGATTCCTCCCCAACTCTGCCAACTAGAGGAGGAGAGATTGGTTCAATTCCTTTCCCTTTCCATATTCATTTCTTGCTTCCTTCTCACTTTCTAGTTTTTGTATGAAGTATGATATTTAACTAGTTGAATCTTTGTTTCTCTTTGATTTCAGTGGGTTTTATTTCCTTTAGTTAATGATAGAATTTGGCTCAGAGAGTAACATCTGATGGAGATGTATTTTTCATTACTACAGACTTCTTAAAATCTGCACTCTGAATGGCTAACTTTCGTCATTTACAATGCCATTGTTCTAGACACTTTGCAATGTTGTCTCATTAAATTTTCACAAGGACACTGTGTGACGTCTGTTCTGATCATCTTCCTGTTAAAGATGAGGGAAATTAGGCTTTGAATTGACCTTGAGTGACCTGCTTAAGATTCCAGAGCCTCAGCTGAGATGAAAGATATGGCCCCTGCTTTTAGCTACCTTCAAGCCTAGAGTATATATGGGCCAGATCTCAAACTTACAAGTACAATTTGATCATTCCCATGTGGGAGAATGGCAGGGGGAACATAAGTAAAGGACCACTTACCAGGAAAAATTAGGAAAGGCTTGCGGGTAGAGGCAGGATTTCACTAAAAATTGGAAAAAAGCACCATTTTCCAGGAAGACCATGAGCCAAGGACAGACCAGCACAGAAATGCAAAGTACCTGGTGCACTTGGGAAGCAGGGACTTTGAAGAAGCCATAGCACAAGTGTCACAGCACAAGGATGCTGTGAAATGGCTGCCTCCTGCTGGAGAAGTCCTTGGTGCCACCTGAAAATTCCCTGAGTCCCAGCCTTCTTCCTGCCTTAGGCAGAACTTGAGAATCCCCCTCCTTTCTTGTTGAGGTTTTAGGGCACTCTCCGGAAACTTTTACATTGTGGGTGCCAGGCCACAGTGGTAAAGAACAAGAGAGGAGAAGGGAATCTAGAAAGGGTCCAGCGAAGAAAGCAGGAAAAGAGGCAATGATTAGAATAAAAAAGACAATAACCAATATTCCAGAGCAGAACTCTTGTGACCAAACCGCATGCCATCTACCTCATTGGCCAAGGGTGACTTCCAGGCCTTAGAGAGCTTAGTTAGTTCCTTTCCAACTCTAAACCCTGACTGCAGAGTTGAGCATTGGATTTTTAGTGGGCACCCCAAAAGACTTCTTGTTTTCCCCTTCCCCAGGCCTTTACCCTATTAACTTAGGCCACGGTTGCCAAGGTTACTGTCACCAAGGCAGTTGGCATTGCTGGGATTGTAACACCCTTGGAAAGCCAGAAAAGCATAACTGTGCATGTGATAAAGGTCAGAGGACTCCAGAAAGGCGTGAAGATTAGTAAAGGAAAACAAACCAGAGGAAGAAGACAAATGTGTGCCCTGGATGGTTCTCTTGTGTACAAAAGGAAAGTTTATTGGGGAAACCCAGAGACCTGAGTCCTAGTTCTGAAATTAACACTAGATACTACAGAAATAGTTGTTTTAGTTCTTTATCCTGTTCCTATTTTCCTTAGTTCTTAAAATGACTGCTTTTCCTAGGGGTTCTTTAACTCTGTTTCAGTAATTTCTAAAGCCAGAGGTTGGCAAAGGGTACATACAGGCTTGGGAAGCAGTGATTTCCAAAGATTCTACAGCAGAGAGTATGCAAAAATGGAATTAAAGCGTGAACAGGTGTCTCGAATTCGGTGGCAACTCAGATTACTTGAATAAGTCTTGGGTACCAGTTTTAATACTTAATTTAGGTTTAATCCCAAACAGGTTAAAAACATCAGGAGTTTTTTGTAGCTTCTGGGAATAAAATCTATGCAGTACCCAGCCACCAGGTGGCAATAATTCACTTTCTTCTTAGTTATCTTTCCTTTTGCATTGCTGCTTAGCAGAATAACAGTTTTTCTTACTTTAGGTGATGGCCAAGATAAATACAACAGAAATTCATTTTTACTCTAAAATTCCAATATATATTAAATGTGAGGGCAGTATTTTGTTTTGTTTTGAGAGTTAGGATCTCATTCTGTTGACCAGACTGTAACACAGTGGTATCATAGCTCACTGCAGCTTCAAACTCCTGGGCTCAAGGGATCTCTACCTCAGCCCCCTGAGTAGCTAAAACTACAGGCATGTGCCATCATGCCTGGTTAATTTTTAAAAATTGTTTTTTGTAGAGATAGGGTCTCACTATATTACCCAGGCTGGCTCTGAACTCTTGTCCCCAAGCGATCTTCCCGCCTCAGTCTTCTAAAGTGCTGGGATTACAGACGTGAGCCATAGCACCTGGCCAGAGATTTTTATAAGAAGGTGAAACTCTGAAACTGTTTAATCCAAGGGCTTTCACACTTTTGTTTGACCAAGAACAACAGTAGGAAATTCATTGCTATTGTAACCCAGTACCTACACAATGGAAACAACAGTTTAAAGAATAGTACTTATCTCTTTTATGTATGATGCATTCTGTCTCCTATTCCATTTTTTTTAATTTAAAAAAAGTCCTGGCCATGAGCCATGAAATTTATTTTTATGAGCCACTGATGTACAGATCATGACCTGTAGTTTGAGAATGCCATTACTAGTCCTACCTCTTAGTCCAAACATGATTTCTTTTATTTTCCTTTTATATCATTTATGTGCTAGGTTCATCCAGTTTCATTTTCAATTTAAAGAGGTTATTGCATCATGAAGGAGCACATTTCATTTTGAACAACTGAACTACAGATAGACAGTCCTCATTTGCCACTCTGTTTAGCTGGTCACAGGCAGAGTCACCTGAACCAGCCCTGAATTCACTTTCATCAGAGAAAACACACTTCTTTGCCTCATTGGAGACTCAGCCTAAACTTCCTCCTCCAAGACAGGCCGGGCCGTCTGACAGTAAATGGAGAAGAAAGTTCTCCTTTGATCTTTCTGAAAATCCTTTCTGTGCCATCTATACAGAAAGATCCCATTTTTCTTCTTTCCTTGACGTCCAGCTCCTCTGTGTTAGACCTCAGCCTATTGCCTTTCTTCTTTCTAAACCAGGACTCTAGGCTAGATCTTGTAAGTCTCTCAGGCTCTTATAAGTTGCACATACTTACTGTTTGATATAAGAAACTCACTCTACTTTTTAACATTTAAGTTTTTTACATATAGATTCAAAGTTAATGGATAACTCAGATGATTAAAAGATGGCATGCATGTCTTATCTACAAAATAATTGTTTGATAGAGTGTTTTTAAAGGAGTGATGAACCAAGCACTTAGTCTGTCCATTCAATGCACTTTTAGAAGGGCACAGTGCCAGATGATGCCGTAGAGGCTTTGGCGGATAGCCTGGGAAAAAAGGAAGCAGATCCAGAAGACGGAAAACCTGTGATGGATCAAGTCAAGGTAATGGCCTCTCAGAAGCTTCTAGAAAATAACTATCATTGATACCTCCTCCTGTAAATAAATTAGTGATTTTAAAAAACTTTCCCACCAGACATGATCAGCTGGCTTTCCCCATTATTGTGCATATTCTGTTTAATTAGTAAGCCTGAGTTAAGCACCAGTGATTCACCTCCACAGGGATGGATAGTGTGTACAGGCCAGAAGTCTCTGGGTCTCACCTCTGCCCACCCGCACAACAGTTGTGCTGGTGGGCAGAGGTGAGACCCAGGCGGAGACATGGCATCCTCCTGCTGCTCCTCACAGTCACCTTTTAGCCCAGCAGGCTCTGTGGTGGTGTCTCAGTCTGCTAGATTAAGTTGCAGCAGGACTTCTAAGCGTATGGCTACATGTACATCCTAACCTAATGATAGATTTGTTTACCTCAAAGTTAGTCACTTAGGCATCCGTTTTATGAGGGGGGGAAGACACATTAACAGTGAAAATGGTATAATTTTTATTCAGGAAAAGGCCAAAGAAGAAGACCGTGAAAAACTTGGTGAAAAAGAAGAAACAATTCCTCCGGATTATAGATTAGAAGAGGTCAAGGTAACCGAGCTGGAACATTTTTCTATTTTATTTCAATTTATATGAAACTTCATATATATAAAGACGGGACATGGGAACAGAGCTGGAATTTAAGATCTTGTTTCTTAAAATTTTCCACACCAAATAGTATTAGTCCACTAATAATCATGCTAGAACACCAGATATGAAGCTAGAATATTTCTAACTGGCCTTTCAATCCTCCCTTAAGCAAAAGAAACCTAATGTCTGAGCTATCTAATGTTTCACTCCTAACATGTGTTTTGTTACCATACGGAAATATAAAAAACCTCATGTAGATAGAGAAACTAAAATGAGGAACAGTTATTTTCTATGAGGAAAAATGTGCAACTCTTAGATATTCATTGGAAAAAGAAGAGAGCTTGTTTAACATTGAGTAAAGGATAAGTGGCCCATTTCCTTTATTTTGAAAGTAAAGATTGTATCAAATAAGTGATGGAGGAGAAGGCCCCATTACAAATCTTGTGGTTCAAGTGCAGTCACTTATACAAGCAGGACAGTTGAACAGGTGTCAGTCATCTTCATAACATACCTCTGCTTAAAAGAATATATACTCAAACTTCCTTCACAATTCCAGAAAATCACAGCCATACTCCTCACCCATCCATACACAGTAGTCCAGTTATTTGACAAACATAACTATGGTACACTCTCCTGGATTGAACATTTATTATTGTGGATACCTTTATTCTGCTTCCTCTCTGCATTTTGCAACTCATTTGAGACCATGGCATTTCTATGAACTGGGGCTTGCTTGTGTTGCTTTGCAAAGTTGTTAGAGAGTATCTTAAGGGCCATTTGTTCTGTCTCTACCGACTGTCCATTCAGTAGATACTGGACAAGTGCAAGTCACTCTCTATAGTAGATGACTTCTCTCTCCCTTTGCTGAATTTTAGCAGGTGTATTTAAGACAACAGGTGATTAGCTTCCCCTAACCCCATCATTCTGAGTTGGTTTCATCTTCCCCGAACTTACCTCACACAGTGTTAGTTACCTGTTGCTTCCCAGCATTTCCACGTGCTGGCTTCATCCCTTGTTTAAGTTCTGTGATGTTGTTCATCAACTGTGTGCCCATGTCAGGTCTCTTCAGTGAGACTCAGCTTCCTAAGGGCAGACCACAGGCTTTCCCTTCCATACACATGGTGACGAAGTGATAGAAAGTTGATTTTCATTTGAGTGTGGAGCAAAGGTGCCTCCAGGGACCCAAGTATCACCTGGGGAGTTTGCTGCCTCTGCAGCTAAGGGAAGGTGGAGGACAAGCTTAGCTTGGAGGGTTTAGCTTTCCCTCATATTGAAAAATGCCCAGAAGGGACAAGTGAATGCAGGGGACATGGAAGGGGCTGGGGTAGGAGTTTCTGTGGTCATACGGGAAGCAGGTGACACAGGCTTTGAGTATCCTTTTTCTGAAATGCTTAGGACTAGAAATGTTTCTGATTTTGGATTTGTTTTGATTTTGGAATATTTGCATTATACCTGCTGAGCAGCCCTAATCATCAGATTTGAAATTCTTCATTGAGTATTTCCTTTGAGCATGATGTCAGCACTCAAAAAGTTTCAAATTTTGAAGCATTTTGGGATTTCATATTTTCAGATTGGGGATACTCAGCCTGAACCTCTAAACCACTGTACTTCACATTTAAATGAAAACAAGCAAGTAAAAACCATCCCTAACCAGTTTCTTGAGAAATATTCATGTATTTACATATACATGAATATATCTTTGTACTTATTTATTTTCGTTTATGTGGATAAATGGACTTTACTATTAATTTTATGGCTCTCCTCTTACTAAATAGCCCCAAGTGCTTTATCGATACTGTTCTATTACTCAGATGTGGCACTTGGGGGTTATTTTAAGCTCGACATAATCTGTGCTATATGTTTCAGAGCATCTCATCCACAAGGTAAACTCCCTGAGGGCAGAGACTCTGTCTTGCTGTTTTCTATTGCATTCCAGTATATAGATCAGGGCTGGGTTCTTATCCTTGTCAATGGGATGTGTGGCTTATAAAGTTAACCAGCATTTTCCAAGCAACCTGTGCAAAGCCCACCGTAAGCCCCGGTCACAGCACCACGTGCCACACTATACTGACACATGTTCCCCAGATGCGCTAGTCCCTAGGTTCTGAAGTCACAAGCTCTTCCTAATCCAGTATGCAGCCCCCATGCCTCAGGAATGCCTGGTGCTGCTTGTGAGCTCACTGTTTGTTGTCATGAACTAATTAGAGCATATTCTCTGGTGAGAGAATCTGTTTCCTGAAATGATGAATCTTACTTAAAATGTACAACAGCAGGTATAACCTATAGGATCTTCATAATATTTACAGGGTCTCATACTTGGGATAAGTGTAAAATGACTCATGCTGTGTCTTTCCCTCTAAATAGGATAAAGATGGAAAACCACTCCTGCCGAAAGAGTCTAAGGAACAGCTTCCAGTAAGCAAACGAATTTCTCTGAGTAAACCTCTTTCCCATTGAACCTGATTGTTAATTCAGGAAGGACTTGGTTTTCCTCTTAGTTGATCAACATGTAAATAGTGACATTCTTTTGAAGAGAGACAATGACAGTGGTGTCTATTGATACATTTCCTGGTTCTTACAGCCCATGAATGAAGACTTCCTTCTCGATGCTTTGTCTGAGGACTTCTCTGGTGCCCCAAACACTTCATCTCTTGTAAGTCTGAAACTCTTGGTTTTATTTCTTACTTTACGGTGGCAGAAATAAATGGAAACTTGTGACTTGAAATCTGACTTGGGAACTGAGGAAACAATCATAAAAAGTAGTGGCTCTCGACCCACTGTAGCCATCAGAAATGTGTTGCACCATGAAGTATTATCCCAACACAGTAGATGTTTTCGGCAGTTTAATTGAACCAATTAGCATGTACTATATCCTTGTTAAAAAAGGATTATATTTGAGTTTATCCAAAATTACTTCTCAGACAACCTTTACCTGTTATTTCTACAATTTTTCATTTCCCAAGTTGCCTCCTTAAGGAAACGTAGCTCCATGTGGCATAGATAATCCCTCAAAGGGATTCTGTTACTAGAAGAGTTTGGGCAATGTTGGGTAATGTTAAACAGGTTTCTCTAGGATTTTCATGGCTTTTTATATGTAAATTGTATTCGTTTATTTTGCATTGTTATAAGGGAATACCTGAGGCTGCATAATTTATTTTAAAAAAAATTGTTAGCCGGGGGCATGGTAGCATGTGCCTGTAGTTCCAGCTACTTGGAAGGCTGAGGTGAAAGGATCACCTGAGCCCAAAAGATTGAGGCTGTGGTGGTGGTGAACATGCCAATACACTCCAGATTGGGTGACAGAGTAAGACACCGACTCAAAAAAAAAAAAAAGGTTTTATTTGGCTCATGATTCTACATGGCACTAGCATCTTCTGGGCTTCTGATGAGGTCTCAAGAAGCTTGCCATCATGGCAGAAGGCAGAGCTGGCATGTCACATGGCGAGAAAGGAAGCAAGAGGGAGAAGGAGGTAGGTGCCAGCCTCTCTTAAACAACCAACTTTTGCATGACTTAAAGAGTGAGAACTCTTTAAGGGATCTATCCTAGCCTTCCACTAGGCTCCACCTCTCACATGAGATTTGGACAGACATTCAAACTGTGTCACAAATATATACTGTAAATCTGTTAGAGTTCTTAAACTTAAATAACTACAGAACCTTTTCTGATGGAGTCTGAGTTATCTATTTACAGAGAACCCAGTTATTAAACCACTGAATACATTGTTGGCAGTCAGTTGGAAAACAGATTAACAGGTTCCTATGTGGACAACGACATGGAAAACATTTATCTCAGCTGGGGGTTAAACAGAATGAGTGACAACTGGAAGAAATAATGAATCCTTGGAATTGCCTGAAGCTTTTGCTCCTGCTGAAGCAATAAACCCTTCAAAGAAGGGCATACTAGCCAGAGCATGCTCCCCACCCCTGTAAGAGCACCAGGCTGTTCAGTCAGCCCATCCCAGGCCTTCCTCTCCTCCTGCTCCATACAAACAGACCACATCATGGAGAAGCACTCCAGCCCCGATCTATAACCTGTAAAATATAGAGAAAACAAAGTGAGTAGTATCCTAGGAGCATGGAATCATATCATGATTGTGGTGCAGAACATGGGAACAATTTTGTGATGAACAAGACTTTATTTTCTTCTACATCCTGACTGTCATTATTATTATTTCAATAATAAGGTTTTTTTTTAAAGGAAATTTAAAGATTTGGAAAAAGAATGATAAATTTATATGCCTCCCCTTCCCTGCCCAAAGGTGTGTAGCAGTGCAATTTTTGAATAAAACAACCATTAAAAAAAAAAAACTAGCTCTTAGACAATTAACAATCTAGCAAAGGAAACAGATTGTTAGTGTCAATGTAGTGAATAAAATAGAAGTAACCAATTATCATAAGGATCAAATAGTCAAACTTGGAAAATTATTTGTGGAAAAGTACTAAGCACTTTGGGGAGAAAGTATCATACACTGACGCATAATGTTCAAATATAAAAGAGTAGCTGCTGTACATATGCTCTTTGATCATAATAAAATAGAACAGAAATTCTATTTAAAAAGAAACCTTTAGGCAGGATATGGTAGCTTACACCTGTAATCCCAATACTTTGGGGGGGGACCAAGGTGGGAGGATCGCTTGAGGCCAGGAGTTTGAGATCAGCCTGGGCAACATAGTGAGACTCTGTCACTATAGAAATGTTTTTAAAATAAACACTTAAAAAATTCCCCTAATAATACTGAAATCAAAATAGACTATTCTAAAAATCAGGGATAAGATATTACAAATAAATATCTTTGAGAAGTAGCCAGAGCAGTATTTGTGAGATGTATTTGTCATAAACACCTTCATTAATAATAGAGAAAAAGAGAGACTTGATAAGCCAAATGTTTCTTGAATTTTACATTTAAATTTCTAAAGGCTATAATAAAGTAGCC
The DNA here is from genome assembly GCA_963574415.1 of Tarsius wallacei. Taxonomy (NCBI): domain Eukaryota; kingdom Metazoa; phylum Chordata; class Mammalia; order Primates; family Tarsiidae; genus Tarsius; species Tarsius wallacei. Next base: position 7,929 of record CAUYQG010125911.1, on the reverse strand, counting down.
ACTGAAAATAGCAGGGAATGGAAATAGCAGCATGGGCCATTGTTTGTTTATTGTAGAGATGAGGTCTTGCCAAGTTGCCCCGGCTGGTCTTGAACCCACAGGTACAGGCAATCCACTCACCTCTGTCTCCCAAAGTGCTGGAATTACAGGCGGAGCCACCAAGCCTGGCCAGCTTTATTTTTAAACATATATCTCAGTGTATGTTCTATCTCTGTATTTGCTTTTTCATGCAGTTTGAATGGAAAACTTCAAGGAAACATACATTTTTTTTGAAAAATTTGTGTTGGTATAAGTTTGTCCTGTATAATCACCAGCAATCTCTTTATGTCCCCTGAGAAGGGATATCCGAGTGGTTTGCTAGATTTATAATGTCACCTTGGAGGGGACATCTGAGTACAAAGGACTACATGTTTAATACTCAGTTCTCATGTGGCATAAATTTGTTGTGAAAAAGATGGTATCCTACATAGTTGCTTCTCTAATTATGGTGCTAATCTTAAAACTTGATGAATGCAACAATATTAACTAAAGTTAGTTATATCTGTAGAGCTGGATGTGGTGGCTCATACCTTTAATCCCAGGTACTCTGGAGGTTGAGGTAGGAGGACTGCTTGCAGCCAGGAGTTCAAGATAAGCCTGGGCGACATAGGAAGAACCCCACCTCTTAAGTTAATAAAATAATCTGTAAGTGTAAAAATTACTAACATAGAATGTAATAAATTATTTAAGTAATTATTTACTATTATCATAGGCATTCACTCAGGCTGCAACGAGCTGTAATTATGCCACAGAACTCTAGGTGACAGAGTGAGACCCTGATTCAAAAAAATAAGAGAAGGAAGTAGAATAAAAATTGCTTTTAATATCACCCATCAAGTACAGTGTTCAATTTCTGGGGAATGGGACTGCCCGAATCCACTCCCCACCAGTGTACAATATGCCCATGTAACCAATATGCACTTCTACCCCTTGAACCTAAAATGCGTTCTTTTTTGTTTGGTTGTTTTTGTTTTTGAATTGGAGTCTCATTCTATTGCCCAGGCTGGAGTACAGTTGCACACTCATGGCCACCCCAGCGTCGACCTGCTGTGCTCCAGCGATCCTTCCGCTTCAGCCTTCCAAGCAGCCGGAACTATAGGCACACGCTACCACACCTAATTTTTTATTTTATTGTAGAAACGAGGTCTCACCAAGTTGCCCATGCTGGTCTTGAATCCGCGGCTTCAGGCAATCCACTCACCTCGGCCTCCCAAAGTGCTGGGATTACAGGCTCAGCCACCGAGCCCGGCCTTAAAATTTGTTTTAAAAATTGCTTTTACGATCTTAAGTTACGTTGAGTCTGTTTGGATCAAGAGAATAAGCACCCAGAAAACTGTCTTAAGAGTTGTATTTAAGTGATGACACCATGGGCATAACTTTATATATAACATGTTACTGATAAAAATATTTTTTTTGATAAAAGAAATTTGAAGAGGCTAAACTTTCTGCTGCCATCTCTGAAGTGGTTTCACAAACCCCAGCTTCAACTACCCATGCTGGAGCCCCACCCCCTGACACTCCGGTAAGCAACAAATCTTATTTGGGAGATAAACATTGGTTTTTGCAGCAGCTCCAGCAACAAGAAAGAAAATAAGGCATCTGTTTTGAGCAAATTATTAGGAAGATCAGGCACCTTCTGTTTCAAAACAGCTGAAACTGATGATTTGGGGAGATGACAGAGAATAACTCTGAAATGATTAAATGAAACAATATATCTGAAAGTATTTGTTGTATATTGTTGCTCTGTTAAAATTGGAAGTACAATCATGTGCATTGTTTCTATATTCAAATTACTGGATTTAAAAAATTCTTTAGCATTTTGGATGATTGATTTTCACTTTTATATTTTTCCTGATACTTGCTGTATTTTACTACCCATTGTTTAACCTGAAGTTTATTTTATGGAATTATTGTGTTTGAGTGTCTCCAAACAAAAAAAATTTTACAGACGTGTCATGGAATAGCATTGTTTTCCTTCTATTCACCTCAGTAAAAATGTGTCATTTTCATGCTGGCAATAGAAAAACTTCAGCATCAGTATTTTAATTATTTACACGTTCTGAAGCAAGTCTGCACGACCAATGCTTTTCCAGACTCCCTTGATTAATTACCTGTGTGGTACCAAATTATACATTATCGAGGAGACCACAACACATCAAAGATAAAGGGATTGCCTTAAACCAGATCCCACCCCCTGTGGTTAAGAGCAGTGCCTCGTTTTGTAGCCTGAGTGAAGTCAGCTATGCTTCTATTCCTTTTGATGTAGCATCAAAGCTTGCTTCGTGCTGTAGTCTGGGATTCTGATGGATTTTCATCCTGTTGGGTCAGCTTCAGGATCGTCTGAAAATATCCAGAGGCACAGATGACAAAGCCCAGACCGGGCTGTGGGTAGCAACACCATTAGCAGCTATAATCCTGGGCTCTCATGAAGCACTTAAAACCAGTAAAATGCTGTGCGTGTGTGTAAACATACCTATAGTGACCAAAGTCCCTGTGCAGCAGAAAGGAAGCGTCATAAATAACCCAGGCTGCTGTTTCTACTTCAGTTCTTCATAGTCAGGCCAGAGGTTTTGCCTAATTGTGGTTATTGGTAAGCATTAACAATCAAAAACCTTTTTGTCTATAACAAGTAGATTTTAAAATGATACTTCTCTCAACACATTTCCCATCAGAGTCTTGTTTTAGTTAATGTTTTTTTTGAAGTTATCACTAAAACTATGTATAGAGTTTTATTCGGATAAAGGCACCTAGAAATCAAAAAGTCAGCCATTAAAATTCATGAGAAATTTTCCTTTTTGAGTTGGGCTCTCTGTCACCAGGCTGGAGTACAGTGACACGAACATGGCTCAGTGCAGCCTCTGCCTCCTGGGCTCAGGTTATCCTTCCAGCTCAGCCTCCCAAGTAGCTGGGACTACAGGCATGCGCCACCACACCTGGCTAATTTTTTTTTTTCTTTTGTATAAACAAGGTTTCGTTATGTCGCCCAGACTGGAATTGAATTCCTGGGCTCAAGCAGTTCTCTGGCCTTGGCCTCTCAAAGTACTGGGATTGTATGCATGAGCCACTGTGCCTGGCCTGAAAGCATCTTAAGACATATTTTCAAAGAGAGGGATAATAAAATCACCCCATCAGGAGAAGCTGCTTTAGAAGAAAATGAAAGATCATGGATATGACTGAATGTGACAGGGAAAAGCTTTGTATGTTATCAATCTCAAGACCTGGGTTCCATTCATTTTTTAACAATTTATTTTCAAGCAACAACTGACTTAGCTTCCCTGAACTTGTTTTCTGACTCCAAACAAAACTTGCTTAGTTTATTCAGGACCATTGTGGGCATCAAATAAAACTGGATAATGTATATAAAAACACTTTGACAATCAACTGGAAATTTCTATACAATTTAGGATACAGCCCAGCATGATGTCTTGGACAATGCAGATATCAAACACATTTTGAATTGAATTCATATAGAGATGGAAGACAGCATTTTGAATGCACTGTGTTGAAAAATATTTTTAAAGAAACTTTTTAGGATTTCACTATAATGGTAGCAATACTAATGTGTAATTTACTGAGTGTTGACATAAAGTACTGTTTTAAATGCCTTTTCAATTATTTAGTCCTCTCAGAGACTTAGGAGTATGGGTATTATTGTTATTCACAGTTCAGAGCAAAGGAAGTGAGGGTCAGAGGCTTAAATAACTTACCTGAATCATATAGTAAATAAATGTTAGAGGAAATAAGCTATTTTAGTTACCCTGGTGTTGTTCTAGTGGCCAATTTTTTTTACCCCTAGAATACCAGCTCCTATTCACTTCTGCAATTTAACTTCCATGAACTTCCTGAAGGTGAAGGAAGAGATTCCCTACCAGTTTAGAAATTCTCAAGTTTTTTGAAGTTCCTCGTTGCCAGTGTAGCAGAGAAGCCCCTTCCACTCTCATAATACCAGATTGTCTCTGGGGTTTTGTGCTCTGGGAAGTATTGGGATGTCAGTGCCGGGCTCCATGGCTTCCTCCAACTCACATTTGGTCATGCTGCACTTTGTGAGATGGATCCTTGAGGATCTGGTCTTAGAGTGTTCCCATCAAACTAAAGAAACACTCTCTATTGAAAATTCCTGCTTGCTAACCATCTGATAATGTAACATCAGTGGACATTGTTTTCATGTTCATTTTTAAGGCACATGACGGGTTCATTTGCTTATGGACCCTCCAGGTGACCTCTAGGTCACCTGCTGGGATGTAGCCTCTGACCAGCTAAGACCTCCTTAAGCTGGTGGGATCTTTGCCAGGAGATGGGTAGGGTAGGGGGAGGTGCTGGACCTTCAGCCCTGTTAAGTTCACAGATGCTGCTGCGTTTCCCCCCAATCTCCAGCCCTAGCCTTCTCTTCTCTGACCCTGTCTACTCTGCATCACCTCCAGATGTCTTTCTCTTCCAAGAAAACAGATCCCTCCCTAAAAAGATGGGTTTCTGGGTTGGTTTGCCTCTGATATAGTTGGGCTAACCAGTGACGGATTCAGAATTATTTTCTTTTTAGCAGAGTAACAAAGAACTTGATGATGCCTTGGATAAACTCTCTGATAGTTTAGGACAAAGGCAACCTGACCCAGATGAGAATAAACCAATGGAGGATAAAGTAAAGGTAAACAAACAAACAAAAAAATCTATTAATGAGTGATATTTTAATCCTTAGATCTTAATTCTACTATTACCTTAGGAATATTGCTGTGAACTTAACCTATGTTTTTAAAACAAAATTCTGGTGTAGAAAAATAAATCTGTCCTTCACTGGAGGAGAGGGTCACTGAATCCATGGCAAAAAACCCAGCTGAGCCTCATGGAAAGGGATGCTGGGTGGTGGGCGGGGCTTCCTCAACAACAGATGCTTCCTTACCTGTGACACCGTCAGTACGTCCAGTCCATTCAAGTCAACGATTATCATGGTCCTTTGAAGTTGCTTACAAATAGACAAAGTTGTAAATATTACCTCTCTAAATGTCAAGGTATAGTGACCTGATTTGTAAAGTAAAACTCATACAGAAAAAAAAGAGATATCTTATATACTCTTGGGTTTTATCTCCTAACGTGGTTTCTAAGGATAATTATTTAATCATTTATCTCAATTTAAAAGACAGATAGAAAATTCAGAGAAGGATTGACATATAGAAGCATATGGGTTTACATTTTTCACCAACTGATAGTCTATTGAAGTCATCATGTTGTTGTTCTGTTGCTTAAAAAATAAAAACAGACCATATGTTTTGCCTCATAAAAGTATGACAAATGCTGAATGCTGCACTTCAGAATGCATTTTCTAAGCGAAGGAGGAAATGAATCTTAATTATGTCTGCTTGGTGTCTATAGGAAAAAGCTAAAGCTGAACACAGAGACAAGCTTGGGGAGAGAGATGACACTATCCCACCTGAATACAGACACCTCCTGGATGGTGATGGACAGGTAAACTGAGACAAATGCCTATACTGGATTTATACTACAAAGCTATTTAAATTTAAACCTCCCTTGAAATAAATAGAAGCTGTGCTCTTTTATAATAGCATAAAAGTGTATCATGACTGACTGTTTTTAATGTACCACCAAAGCTGTCAAGCCTGTAAGTATTTATTTGAGCCAGTATCATTTGATATCGCCATGCTGAACTCTGCGGTACAAACAGAGTTGAATAATAATCTTCAGTCACTCACTAATGCTTAAGCATAATCCCAGAGATGTGATTCTTTTTTCTACAAGAGACTATAAAAATGAACAAGGTGATGGGATTTCAGAAGAAGCAGGCTCTGTTTAAGCAGAGCAGAAGAGAAGCTGGTGTTGGAATAACTAATAGGGCAAATAAATAAGGCAACTCTAAAACCTGGTATCTCCCTTTCTTCTTCCAAATCACCACCAGCACTGTTGAAAGTGAAGACAGGCAAAATGATATTCCCAATCACAAGTCCTGTTTCTCTGTCCAAAAGTCCCTGGCCTTTTGTCTCTTACATGGAAGCCCATTTTTCCTAGGTCGGCCCACCCTGCCTCCCACCCCTTTCCTATTTGGTGCCTACTTTGGAGCCAACCAGATGACAAATAATCCTTTCCAGGCCTGTTCATCAAATAAAAACAAGAAAAAACCAAATCACATCCTTCTCTTTCTGTACCAATTCGTTTGGTGGATAAGATGACTCCCTGGTTTAAATAGCGCTGTCAGGGTCTTCTGTTACAGGAACCGATTCTCCTCCCTTCCGTTCAGTATTCCTCCAGATAGCGACTTTGCTTCCTGCTGGACTCCTGCCCACTTGAATAGTATCACCTCACTATGCTGGTATTTTTTGGGAAATGTATTATTCAAGATTCTTGGCTTTGACGATAAGAAAATCCCTGATGAGTTTCCAAGTGTGATGAGCTACAGAAAATAGGGCATAAAACCACAAGTAACTTTGTGTAACATTTTAAGTAGAAGTATAAATGATAACACACAATGGCAGAAAGTTTCTAAATAGTGTTTCTTTTACTTCTAGGATCAGATTCTTTCTTATATTCCCCCAAAGTCTATTGAAATGGTTAGAAAGGGTAGTAATTAAGTAAAGCTGGGAAGAAATGGTAGGGACCCAGGTCTATTAGTTATTGCAAATCTACACTCCATTTTTTCCAAGTCAAGTTGTTGGATAACAGATTCTATAAATACTAAGTAAGCCTTTACAAAGATCTGTGCTTAACTAATAATTTGCCTTGTTTTTAAGGACAAACCAGCGAAGCCACCTACAAAGAAGTCAAAGGAATCAAAGGTAAATACCATAGTAGCATGTTTCCTCTTACCAAAGTTTTTATTCTAGCCATAGCATTATTTTGCATTTTAAAAAACTAAAACATATTGAATGCCTCCCCTGTGTTTAGTATTGTGCCAAGGCATGCATAAAAGTGTTATATAAGTATGTGTCTATTATTGACTTCTCATTGAGTCCTTATAAAAACCCTTCATGGTAATCAGTACCATTTTTCAGGTGAGAAGACTGAGGCTCAGAAAATACTAACAAAGAGTAGAATAAAATAAAGTCATCAAGATTTTCATGTTTTACTCCTTTATAATACATTATTTTTAGGTTTAAAAAAGTCAGCATTTTTTTCTTAAATATTTATTTGTAAGTAATGTGGGAAAATGTTCATTTCTCATTTTGCCTTGTGCTTCTTTCTTGATGGTTCTTTCTGTCATGTCTTAGAAGCCTGCAGATGAACAGGACCCCATTGATGCCCTTTCAGGAGATTTGGACAGCTGCCCCTCAACTACAGAAACCTCACAGAACACAACAAAGGTACTGCGCTTTTTCATACTGACTTTCTTTGAAATATGTGTGTGCGTGCATATGTGTAATTTTTAAACTGTAGAATGAATCAAGTGATGCCAAAAGAGAAGCTGAAAAGAGAGAAAGGGAAAAATGCCTATCATTCCACCCAACAAACACGATTATTTGGTATATTTCCTTTCTTTTTCCATATGTATGTTTTACATCATTCTACTTACAGTTCACTTGTAAAATGTTGCTTCATGTGTTTCATATGTGTTTTCCATGTTTGTCTGTAATTTCCATAGCCATGGTTTTTGATGCCACACTGTGTGGTTTTACAACAAGAATGCTGTGTCTCTGTTCATTGAAGCAGAGGTGCCCAACTGTTTGGCTTCCCTGAGCTGTATCAAGTAAAGAGGAATTGTCTTGGGCCTCATAAATAATATAGTTAGTGTATATACATGATAAGACTTCATTTTTTATATTTTTTATTATAAAGTTTAGAAAAACGAGAACAATATAAGATTAGTGGGAGATACCAGGTTTTAGAGTTGCCTTATTTATTTGCCCTATTAGTTATTCCAACACCAGCTTCTCTTCTGCTCTGCTTAAA
>CAUYQG010125910.1:0-11595 GCA_963574415.1 Tarsius wallacei | reverse complement strand
ACCTCATCTCTACAATAAATCAAAAACTAGCCGGGCGTGGTAGCGCGCGCCTGTAGTTCCAGCTACTTGGAAGGCTGAGGCGGAAGGATCGCTGGAGCCCAGCAGGTCGAGGCTGCGGTGGCCGGGAGCGGCCACTGCACTCCAGTCTGGGTGACAGAGTAAGACTCCAACTCAAAAAAAAACAAAAAAAAAAACTGCTGAACACTTGGTACAATGTGGGCAAGTTGTTTATGTAAATTATCCATTGTGAAATGGGTGAATGCATCGAAAGGATCTCCAAGAAAAATTCTCTGAAGCCAAATGCAGCCTCTTACAACAACGCTAACTGGCACACTGATGCCGATGGGTTCCTAGAGGACTTACCTAGTCGGGGAAGCCCATCTTCCAGAAAATAATCCTGGTTTTTTGGGGGGATCCCCCTTGTACATTTAAACACATAGAACATTCAAACACTACCAAGGTATATTATATGGAAAAATAAAAGATTGCCATAATCCCTAGAAATAACTGTTATGAATAGTTTGGTATATAAACTTTGCAGCTGACTTTTTTGCATAGCCATATATCTAGGACATCTTTATTTTATTCTGACTAACTAGTATTCTACTGTATGGATCGACTACAGTTTATTTAATCAATTCCCTGTTGCTAGACATCTGGCTTATTTTTACTTTTTTTGTGTGACTACAAATAATTCTTCGGAAACATGCTTGTACACAGTTTTTTACTACTTTGGGCAAGGCAGTTCTTGGAAGGGGAATTGCAATGTAGGTATGAGCAGTGGAAAAGCTGAAGAGATGTCACTGAACTTCTAGATGTTTGCACTTTCATTAGCAATATAGGAATTTCCATTTTCTGTGCCTTTGCCAGAACTGGTTATTACCGATCTATAGACATCTCCCAATCTGAGATGTAGAAAGACACTGTAATTTGCATTTTTCATGACTAGGGAAGTAAGCAACTTTTCATTTGTATATTGCATTTCTTTTCATGAACTACCACTTTATCTTAAAAGTAATTTTATTAGGGCTAGGCTCTGTGGCTCACACCTGTAATCCCAGCACTTTGAGAGGTTGAGGTGGGAGGACTGCTTGAGCCCAGGAGTTTGAGACCAGTCTTGGCAACACAACGAGACCCCGTCTCTACGAAAAGTACAAAAAACTAGCCAGGCATGGTGGCACATACTTGTAGTCCCAACTACTCAGGAGATTGAGGCGGGAGGATTACTTGAATCTAGGAGTTCCAGACTGTGGTGAGCCATGATTGTCACTGCACTCTGACTCAAAAAACAAAACAAAACAGAAAGCACGCTTTAGACAAATCCCATATACACAGAAATAGACTTTTTATATATGATAACTTGGGAAGGATGGCTTGCTTTAAGAGGAGTTCCTGTGGTGATCATTTAAAAGTATATCATTCTGTTCTCTGTAGTGGGAAAGTATACCTTAAGGTCACCTTAATGGTCTCTATTTCTTCATGAAATAAGTTAAAGAGACTCTAGCCCATCCTGATTTTATTGTACCTGAGTCATCAAGAAGCTCATGCTTACTGACCCTGACTTCCATGTCAGTTCTTCAGTGTAGTGTTCTGTGCGGCTTAGTGTCTTGGGGGCTTTTTCTTTTTGGTTGAAGTCTCACTCTGTTGCCCAGGCTGGAAAACAGTGGCATGATCACAGCTCACTGCAGCCTCAACCTCCTGGGCTCAGGTGATCCTTCTGCCTCAGTCTTCCAAGTAGCTGGGACTACCGATGCCTGCCACCACACTTGACTAATTTTTTTGATTTTTTTTTTGTAGAGATGAGGTCTTGCTATGGTGTACAGGCTGGTCTCAAACTGGGCTCAAGTTACTCACCCACCTCGGCCACCCACAGTGCTGGGATTACAGGTGTGAGCCACTGCGCCCAGCCTTGGGGGCTCTTATTGTATCAGAGCATTTAGGATACATTGTTAATGTGCCTTGAATATAAAATACTTCTTTTGCATGTAGAGTTTCATAAACTTATCTTCAGAGGAAGGGAGTCCCTCCCAGGCCCAGGCAGAAGGCAGATCTGCAGGCTGGGAGGTGGCTGACTCAATACATGGGGTCTGGGAGTATGGGTTTGTTCTGACCATTTCCTGGATGCATGAGAATTCTGTTGTGCCTCGCTCTTTGGTGTGTGGTGCAAGCACAGACATGAAAACTCAGACATGGACTTTGGGGTGAAACAGCCCGCCGAGCTGTGATTGCTATGTTAGGATGGCAGGTCCCCTGACCATTCTGAGCCTTGTTTTCCTCTGTCAGACAGAGTTAATGCCCCCACTTTCCAGGGTTGTGGCGAGGAGTGAATGAGTTAGGGTGTGCAGAGCACCAGGCACAGGGCTAGATGAAAGGTCGCTGGAATAAACACAGTGCTCCCATTTGATTTAACTTAGTGGGTTTTCTTCTGCTTTTATTTTCTTAATTTACTGTATTGCTCTTCCGACAGTTTGCTGTTTTTAAAATGAAGATTCTGTTTGTCAAACTTGGCTTCAGGTATTACCAGAGAAACGGAGCCTGAAGCTCCTGAAGAGTCACAACATCAATGTGAATTGGTACATGTACTGTCCCGAGAGTGCCGTGATCCTGCTTTCCACCACAGTCCTGGAGAATGTTCTGCAGCCTTTTTATTTTAGGGTAAGAGTAAACCTCCCCTTAAACAACTAACTCCCTCTCCACCCTGTCTCTCTAACTTCCTAATGTGTTGAGTGTGTTGGGACAGGGACCTCCAGCCGAGCCTCACCACTCTGACCACTAGGGGGCACACTGTACCAGCGTCGATGCGTTCCGCATAGACAGGGACATAGTGGGCTGGTGGAAGGGTCCGAGATGTCGTGTGTGTTTATCCTTGTTGACTTTATGTAGGGAATGCTAAAACGTTGAAGGGGTTAATAAACTCGTCCTAAAACTCTTCCCCCCAAACAGGCTGGAACTATGTCGAAGCTGCCCAAGTTTGAGATCGAATTACCAGCCGCGCCCAAGTCAACTAAACCTAGCCTTTCCGAAAGGGACATTGCAATGGCGACCATGTACGTCTGTCCTTGAGAGGACTCCTTCCTGGGGCTGCCTTCAGTGATACGAGTAATAGTAGGAAGCACAGCAATGATGCCCTCTCCTTAGGAAAGCAACCCCTGGAACACAGCAAGGGCTCCCCTTGGCCCATTCGTGCGGTACCCGCATTTTATGACAATAGAACATCTGTGGCTTTTTTGGCATTCTTTTTGGATTTGACAGGCTTTGTGGGCTTGGGGAAATCTTTTTATCTTTGTAGCCTGATATAAGTATCTTAGTTTTAGAATTTTTTTTTTTATTCTGAGAATTGAAGCTTAATAAGTTTTTTTAAGCCAAGTTTTATCATCAATAAATTAGATTAAGTTTTTCATTTAACAAACGTGGAATTGACTTTTATAGAGTCTAGATTATATTTTCATTTGGAAAAGTGTATATCTTAATTTTAAAACTTTGTACTGAAAATTTTAAACACACACAAAATAAAACTGATACAAAGAACCCCCTATATACATATATCGCTGATTCAACAATAATAAAAATTTGCATTGCTTGAGCCCAGGTGTTTGAGACCTTGTCTCAAAAAAAAAAAAAAAATTCTTTTGCTTCTAAATTATTTCTGATTCTTCTGTAGCTGAAAAGAGTGGTTTCCAAACTTTTAGAACCTTTAGTAGTTAGTAGAATGCTTTTCTTTCTCTCTCTCTCTTTTTCTCACTCTCTCCCCCTTTCTCTTTTTCTGTTTCTTTTCCTTCTTTTCTTTCTCTCTCTTATTCTCTCTCTTTCTTTCTCCTTTCCTTCCTTCCTTTCTCTCTCTCTCTTTCATTCTTCTGTGGCATCCTTGTTTAGAGGACAGAGTGAGAGCCATCTGGCTGAAGTGAAGGTGGGGACCTACTCCCTCCCCCTGGGTTTCCTTGTCCCTGGCAGGCCTGGAACAGGATCACCACTGGACTAGAATGTACATTCAGGAACTGCTTACACCAACATTTATTAGATGGCACTTAAAAATGAAGTCAAGACTGGGCATGGTGGCTCATGCCTATAAACACAGCGACTGGGGAAGCCAAGGCAGGAAGATCACTTGAGTTTGAGACCAGCCTGGACAACATAGTGAGACGCTGTCTCTCCAAAAAAATTTTAAAAATTAGCCAAGTGTGGTGGTGCATGCCTATAGTCCCAGCTACTCGGGGAAGTTGAGGTGGGAAGATCGCTTGAGCCCAGGAGTTTGTGACTACAGTGACCTATGATGGCACCATTGTACTCCAGCCTGGGTGACAGAGTGAGACTCTCTCTCAAGAAAATAAGAATAGTGATTATATTTTTCTATTATTAAGGAATACATGCTCATTATATAAAACTTGGAAAACAAATTTAGAGGAGAAAAGAAAATAGACTTAGCTTCTCACTCAAGGATAACGATTAGCAATACAAGCATTTCCTTCCAGTAGCTTTGGACTCTGAGATGCTTGGGTTTGTGGGTTTCTTTTAAGAGGTTGTGACCAAGCTGTATTTGGTTTTGTGTTCTTTTTTCCACTTAACTTTGCAATAGGCTTTGACTAACTGCACTTTGTAAACATCTTTGTTGGCCACAAAATATTGCATTGAGTGAATATCAGAATCTAAGGACTCTGCCGCGTATGGAAGGGTTTAAGCCTCCGGTGGTGACTGATGCCTCTTTGTTCTCTCATCAGATACGGGCAGCTCTACGTGCTCTTCCTAAGGCATCACTCTCGGACCTCCAGCAGCGCCGGGGCGGAAGTGGTCCTCTATCACCTGCCACGGTGTGTCCAACACTATCTTTCCTCTTCCTCAGGTTTCAAAAGAGGGACTGTAGCTTGTTGACCATTTTTGGACCTTTCCTTTGTCCCACAGGGAAGGGGCCTGTAAAAAGCTGCACATCTTAAAGTTAAACAGGACAGGAAAGTTTGCCCTGAATGTGGTGGACAACCTGGTCGTAGTGCATCACCAGGACACAGAGGTGAGTCTGCGGGTGTCTCATCAGTGTGGACAAGCGAAGGCTGCCTAGAAGCTTCGTGAGAGCGGGCACCACGTTCAAGGAATAGAAAGTGTGTTTTTATGGAGACGTTTCCGTCTTCCAGACGGAAACGGGTTTGGTATTCTAAATGGTTTACAAAAAGTGACTTCTTGTCAGTGGATTCGGGATAATTAAAAACCATTTCATGAAACAACACATGAGGAGATTTAAGCTGTAGCTGGGAATCTGATGTGTTCCATTAGTCCATGAGCTCAGCACTTTGCTCATGACCCAGATAATCGTAGTTTGGAGGCTGTGTGACCCAGGGCAGCGAGAATGGGTCCTGTGAGCTGGATCTCTGCTTCCCAGAAGCCACCTCTTCTGCCCTCCCCGAGGTGGTGCTGCTAAGTCTCTGACAAATAAAGATGTTTCAAGTTAAAGTGGTAAAGATCAGCCTAAATCATTGAGCTCTTCAAAGGAAGCCCATCATAAATGCAGGAAATGCGTGTGAGAGGAATACAAATGTTGAAAGAGGGTTGTGATGTTGATGACGAATTCCTCCTTGAATGAGAACTGGCCTGTAGGGAGGGAAGACAGACACAGCTTCTGAACTGATCTGCCAGCGAGAGGTGATATGGTGGAAGAGGCAGATCTCACCATGCTTGGTCGTGTCTTCTCTCTTGTCTTTTCTCCTGTAGACATCAGTGATATTTGACATCAGGCTGCGGGGAGAGTTTGATGGCTCCGTCACCTTCCACCACCCAGTGCTTCCAGCTCGGTCCATCCAACCCTATCAGATCCCCATGGCAGGTAAGACAAGATTTCAGGAGGCGTCTGTGCCACTGTATCACCATGTGGTGGGCTCGCACCATGATTTTTGGGGGTCCTGTTAAAAACGGAGCGAGGAGTCTGAACAGAGATTCCAGATCCTGGTTTCATTTTTGTGAGGGGCCGTTCTGTTTTCCAAAAAAATGCAACTCCTGATCCCATAAGCTGGAATTGTATAGTGAGAAGCCTTTTGAAAGATAAGTGAATCAGTGGGGCTCAGTGGCTCAGCCTGTAATCCCAGCACTTTGGGAGGCTGATGTGAGTGGATTGCATGAGCCCGCGGGTTTGAGACCCGCCTGGGCAACTTGGTCAGACCTCATCTCTACAATAAATCAAAAATTAGCCAGGCATGGTAGCACACGCCTGTAGTTCCAGCTACTTGGAAGGCTGAGGCGGAAGGATTGCCGGAGCCCAGCAGGTCGAGGCTGCGGTGGCCGGGAGCGGCCACTGCACTCCAGTCTGGGTGACAAAGTGTGACTCCAACCCAAAAAAAAAAAAAAAAAAAGAAAGAAAGATAAGCAAATCGAATCTCCCTTTGAAGAGAATAGAATGATTTCTCTTCCCTGAGGTTTAAGTTGTAGAGTTGTAGTTACTCATCCAAGTGAAAGACTTTCAGATGTTAAATAGGCCCTTAGCGTTTTCTGTTGCCTGAGCTCTGTAGCCCTGACATTCCATTTGGCTGTATGTTTGTTGTTTTAACCTGGGATCCCTTTCCTCTGTCCTGTTCATGCTATGTGTCATAGTTATAATAAACATTGCATTCCTCATTACTGATTGTCACAGTAAGTGCTCTGGTTGGGGCTTATCCCAGATCAGTCCTTCTATGTGAAGGTGGGGAGTAGGAAGTCAGAGAAGGGGTGGGGCAGGGTTTTAGGGAAGGGGAGAGAAACCTTTGCTTCCCTTTGCTCTTTCCCAATGTAGTTGATTTTAAAATAGGACTCAAACAATATCGGCTCCCTCTTTTTTTTTCTTAAACAACAGAAATGTATTTTCTCATAGCCCCGGACTTTTTGAGCTGGAAGTCCAAGATCAAGGTGTCGACAGGGTTGGTTTCTTCTGAGGACTCTCCTTGGCTTGCAGACGGCCACCTGTGTCTCTACATGGTCTTTCCCCTGTGCTTGTGTCTCCCTGGTGTCTCCTCTCAGCTCTCTTTCTTTTTTTTTTTTAAGTCAGGGTCTTACTCTGTCACCTCCACCTCCTGGGCTCAAGTGATCCTCCCACCTCACCCTCCCTAGTAGCTGGGACTACAGGCAAGCACCACCATGCCTAGCTAATTTTTTAATTTTTTGTAGAGACAAGGTCTTGCTGTGTTGCCCAGGCTGGTCTTGAACTCCTGGGCTCATGCTTTCTCCAGCCTTGGTCTCCCAAAGTGCTGGGATTACAAGTGTGAGCCATTGCACTGGACATTTTTCTGTTCTTTAATGTGCATGTATAAATGCTGGATGATTACTTTAAAAAAACCAAATCAGTGCAGAAAGCTTTGATGTGCTTTCTCCTTCCTGGGGAGATTTTCCTGGATTGTTCTCGACTCCTTCCCCCCTTCCTCTCTGTGTGCTACCAGTGAGACATAATAGCTTATTTCTTCCTTAACTACAACCAAACAAACATTTACAGGTGCATTAAAAAGTATTGACTTTTGCCTCTCAAGCACTAGTATCAGCAACATTTTCTGACAGCATTGTTGCACCTGTGTTTTCTCAATTTGTAGGTCCTGCTGCTGTGACCAGCCAGTCTCCCGTACCGTGTAAACTGTGTATCCTTTATAGAGGCGTTGGCATGTGCACAAGAGGGAAGGCCGCCATCCCTTTAGATTGGTCCTGAAGCTCCATCCTGAGCAGCCACGTAATGCTCTGGGAGCCACCCAGGGCAGTGTCCCTTACCAACTAGGGGCCAGGCACTTAGCGTGCCCTCAACACGAATAGGGCATGACCTGACTGGAACTGGGTTTGCCTTTTGTTTTCCTCTCTTCCTGGTTTAGAATTTCCTATAATGTGTAGATTCTTCATCCTGGATTGTCTTTCAGCCTGACATCATCATCAGTGCAAGCCAAGGTAGGTCAGAGGGCATGCCTGTCATGCTAGAAAGCAGTATTTATCAACTCTGGATCACATGCATAGCCAGTGGGTTTTTGTTGTTGTTGTTTGTTTGTTTGTTTGTTTTTAAGCCAGGTGCATCACCACACCTGGCTAAATTTTTAATTTTTGTAGAGACGAGGTCTCCTTATGTTGCCCAGGCTGGTCTTGAACTCCTGGACTCAAGCAATCCTCCCTCCTTGGCCTCCCAAAGTGCTGGGATTACAGGTGTGAGCTGCTGCACTCAGCTAATAGCCAGTGATGTTTTGTGTGAATCTCTGAGAAATGACCTCTCCCTTCAATCTTGGGAGTGGGATTACCACCTTATACTCTGTTTTCTACAATGCGTCCGTTTTCTCAAGAGCACATACTGTTTTCTGTAGTTAAAGCAACACCTAAGATGGCCATTCCCCTTCTTACGCCCACCCTGAAAAGCCAGACGCCATCGCATGGTGTCTCCATGCTGTCTCCCACCAGCCCTCCTGCGTGTGCCTGTGCCTCTTTCCTGAGTGTGCCTGGCAGGGCTGGTCCCCGTTCCCACCTCGCGGGGGAAGCCTTCCTTCCGCCCACCCTCTCTTCCTGGGTAACCTCCTGTACCGCTCTCTGTTAGAGAATGTGCTGTCTTGGGCTTTAGTCATCTCTTTATTTTCCTGTCTCATGCTCTGGGATTCTCAGGCATTTTCAAGGAGAGAAGCAAACTGATAGGCCGTAGGCATCTGCTGAATGTACTGAACTTGCTTCTGTCCCATGTATCTGGGGTGGTGCGACCTCTGTGTCTGCCTTGGGAGAGCTGAGCAGGTGGTCACTCAGGTCCCTTTTACATGGCACCTCATTCTCCTGTGGAACCCGGGTGGGACAAGCGGCAGCAGACTGTGGGCCTGGCTGTGTCCAGCACCCTTATGGATGGGTGCGTGTGTGATTGTGACATTCCACTGACAGCCTTGAGAGTTGCCTTTTGGACGAATGAGCCAGTGCAGGAGGAACCCAGGGACAGACTGAAGCCGATGCCGTATGTTAACACCCTTTTTGGCTTTAAACGTTAAAAGGGAGGCTAGGTATGGGAATTAAAGGCTAGCTGCCCTGTGTTCAGGGAGATATAGCATGGATGCATCTTGGCCCTCAGGGGGTGCTTGTCAGGAGTCAGCCAAGTGGCAGAAATAGTCTGGTTGTCAGTCTTTGTTTCATGACAGCCCCAAATCAGGCTGGGCTCACGTAGGCTTACCTATTCTGAAGAAATCGTCTGGAGGACAGGTTGGTAAACACATAGGTTTGCTATTACTTATGGGAGGGAACCAACAACGGTTCAAAGCTCTCTGCACCCCAGCAGACATGGGGAGAGATTATATACCCCCAGGTGGGAAAGAGAGGACACAGCAATAGCATTATATGCAAAGAAGAAGAAACAAAGATGTAACTGCCTTGAGTTCGCAGATGTGCCTGTCTTCAAGGGCATTTTGATGGCCTCAGCCAGGGCCCATTCTCTTAGTCAAGAAACAGTCATCAGCAGGGGAGGAGAGCAGGGCCTGCCTGTGTCCTGCCTCTGCCACCAGTCCTGTTGAAAACATGGTCCTGAATGCCCCGAAGAAAGAGCTAACGTTAACTGTACTTTTTAGTCTCCCCTCCCCCACTAATGTTTAGGGAAGCTACTTTTGGGGCTTTTGTTCTGGTTTGTACCATGTCGTTTAATTTGCTGCCTCTTAAAATCCAGGTTACCTCTGGAACCTCCAGGTGAAACTTGAGCCTATAGTCAATCTCTTGCCAGATAAAGGAAGACTGATGGACTTTCTCCTCCAGAGAAAGGAATGCAAGATGGTCATCCTGTCTGTCTGTTCGCAGAGTAAGTCGCGGTCCCTCCCCACTGGTCCTTCTGTTAGTGCCTCCCAACACCTTTCGTGGGGGTGGGGCACAGCCTTATTCTTTATGTGAAGGCTGGATGTACTAACCCGGGAAAGGCTGCTAAATATGAAAATGACTCGTTGAGACACTGGTAGAAAAGACTAGCCGTGTTCAGTGGCTCATGCCCGTAATCCTGGCACTTTGGGGGGCCCAGGTGAGAGGATTACTTGAGCCCAGGAGTTTAAGACCAGTTTGGCCAACATGAAGAGACCTTGTCTCTTCAAAAATATAAAAGATATGTGGGTGTGGTGGTGTGTGTCTGTATCCCCAGCTACTCAGGGACTGAGGGTGGAAGGATTTCCTAAGCCCAGGAGATCGAGGCTGCAGTGAGCCATGATCATGCCACTGCACTCCAGCCTGAGCAATGGAGTGAGATCCTGGCTAAAGAAAAAAAAAAAGCCAGGCGCGGTGGCTTATACCTATAATCCCAGTACTTTGGGAGGCAGAGACAAGATGATTGTCTGAGCCCAGGGATTTGAGACCAACCTTGGAAAACTTGGAGATACCTCATCTCTACAATAAATCAAAAACTTAGCCGGGCATGGTGGTGCGTGCCTGTGGTTCCTGCTATTTAGAAGACTGAGGTGGAAGGATTGCCTGAGCCCAGCAGGTTGAGGCTGCGGTGGCCGGAAGCATGCTGCTGCACTCCAACCTGGGTGACAGAGTAAGACTCTGACTCAAAAAAAAAAAAAGAGCCGGGCTTGGTGGCTCAGCCTGTAATCCCTCGCCTTGGGAGGCTGAGGTGAGTGGATTGCCTGAGCCCGCAGGTTCGAGACCCGCCTGGGCAACTTGGCGAGACCTCATCTCTACAATAAATCACAAACTAGCCGGCCGTGGTAGCACGTGCCTGTAGTTCCAGCTACTTGGAAGGTGGAGGCGGAAGGATTGCCGGAGCCCAGCAGGTCGAGGCTGCAGTGGCCAGGAGCGGCCACTGCACTCCAGTCTGGGCGACAGAGTGAGACTCCAACTCGAAAAAAATAAAAATAAAAAGAAGACCAATAAATATAATGGGTTCAGATGCAAGCAGACCTCAGTGTGGGCCCACATGAGGGTCGTGGGCCACCAGCTGTGGCCTTAGGACATCTCTCTGAATCCAGGTCTCTCACTGCATATGTATTTACTTTAAGACTCTCTTACTGATATCTGCCTAGATTTTTTTTTACTGTACCCAGAAAGGGGGTCGTGATTTCTAGGGGTTGAGTCTTCAAAATATTAGCATTCCTTTGAATGTTCTTCAAAGATATGTTTGTGCCGAGCACTATGCCTCATGCCTGTCATCCAGGCACTTTAGGAGGCTGAGGTAGGATCACTTGAGCCCAGGAATTCGAGACCATCTTGGGCAACATAATAAGACCCCATCTGTTTAAAACAATATTCAAAGTATGTTTGTGTTGGTAGCCTTTTGAGATGAGAATATTGATCACTGCAGCATGTTGAAAATCTGAAGATGGCATGAAGCCGGTTTGATCTGTTTGGGCATTTCTCCTTTCCAGTGTTAAGCGAGTCGGACAGAGCCACGCTGCCTGTGATAGCCACTGTTTTTGATAAACTCAACCATGAGTATAAGAAGTACTTGGATGCTGAGCAGAGTTATACCATGGTAAGTCACATGGACTATGATGAGGACTCCCTTTCCCCACCTCTGCTATTTTTAAATAATTATAATGCAAAATTTTCTTTTTTCTTTTTTTTTTTTTTGAGTTGGAGTCTCACTCTGCCACAGCCTCGACCTGCTGGGCTCCGGTGATCCTTCCGCCTCAGCCTTCCAAGTAGCTGGAACTACAGGCGCGTGCTACCACA
>CAUYQG010125909.1:0-35137 GCA_963574415.1 Tarsius wallacei | reverse complement strand
ATATTGACAAGGTTTACCCATGTTGTTGCATATATTAGTACTTTCTTCCTTTTTTACGCCAAATAATATTCCAGCATATGGATAAACTACATTTTGTCTATCCAGCCTATAAATGATGGGCATTTGGGCTGTTAGCACTTGGCTAGTATGAATGTTGGCTAGTACATTCAAACCAAAGCACACTTTGGTGAGCCAGAATGATTTAGCCAGTCACTTGCATTCTCTCATTTTGAAAATACAGCTATGGGCTATGCTTACCTTTCTGTTTCTTGCCGAGTTCTTTCCTGCCTGATTTTATCATCATTTCTCCACTTATACGTTTATAGTAATATCAGATAATGGCTAAGCATTATGAAACTGTTACACTGCATCTATTTGCTTTTAAAACTGTAAGTCTTAGACAATAAGTGTTGTGCTACAATCACACCAAACGATTCAGCTAAAATAAGATGCTATGTAATCTCAACAACATAGAGTATTAGTTTCCATTCTAATTTCATGTTGAGTATCTTCAGAGCAAAAGGAAAGTCTCTTCGTGAAAGCAGTCATTTTTATAAACACGTTCTTCTTAAGGGTATTTATTTTCACTGTATTCTGCAAACATTGATCCTCTCTCCCTGTTACTCTACACTGGACCCTATTAGGTAGAGGGGTGCTGATATGAGAATCCCCCTCTGTTAAATGGGGAGCATAACCTTGTATGGAGGGATTGGCATGTATGGACCATTTATTAAGGGAAGATGCCACGCTGTGTGCTCTACATGTGTGATATAACGTTTTCACAATTCTCTATTACAGATTTTATCATTACTGCCTAACAGAGGAAAAATCGGAGCTTAGGGAAGGTAAACACCTTGTGGAAATCACAGAATAGGAACCCGATATTCAGAATTCTCCTCCTCCCGCTGTGTGTTTTATGCCTCTTACCCACTGTGACAGAGCACACAGGCTCCCTTAGAAGGCTTGGCCGCAATATCTTTCTGGGTCAGTCAGATTTCAGAGATGAGAACGCACTCTCACCTTTACCTACAGACCTTTCAGAAGTGGAGCATCTGACTTCCACAGCCCGTGGCCCTCACAGTGGCTTTTTGTTGTTCTTTTCAAAGCATTTCCTTAGAGTTGCACTATTTCTTACTCCGCTGGAAAGCGACGGCGATGTGGTCAAAGGGTTCTAATATTAGCAGCTGCCCTATATCTTTCAAACTCTCCTAACTCTCCTGAATGTAGGTAATTACCAGTACCCCTCCTTGTCTGACTTCTGTTCTGTATTTAGCCAGCTGATCGCAATTATGAAATCTCCACAGCAAGGAACCATTTCTTTATATCTTAAATCTTGGAGCAAAAGTCAGAATAGAGATCCCACAATGCCCCGAAACCTCACACAATGCCCTGTGCTCTGCACAACACGCCTCACATGTATTTGGGTTTGTCCTCGGGGTGTTAGCATTGTGATCATACAGCAACCCTATGCTTATCATCATCTCTTCTCTTGCTTGCTGTCAACCAAAGGAGAGAGTAAACAAGGAATAAAACAACCAAATGATCACACGTGTGAGTGGTAGAAAACAGGTAAAATGGCAAAACTCAGCTCGGACTTTTAAAAACAGAGTTAAAAAATATAAATCACAGTAATTTACAGGAGACACAAGAAAAAACAAAAAGGAGGTTAGAAGAGAGATCACTTTACAGTTTGAAGTCAATTCGTATTTTTATTCTGCCTGTCTTCGTGGATTTTAGTGAAATTATCCAAAGGGTCATGACTGTGTATACATTAAATTACGTGTAAAGGATAAGATTTTTCTACTCGAGGGAGGGGCACACCTCATCAACAAGGGCACGTGCATAATCAATGTCTGTATACCTAACCCTGAATTGTGCCCCACATCTTTACAATAATAATAATAATAATAATAATAATAAAATATTTTTCTACTTAAGCTTCAACTATGAATAAATCCAGTGTTTTCCTATAAGGAACAACTAATTATTTGGGGAAAGATCATTGGACCTTGATATTTTTACCATGCCCTTTTTAGTTAAATGTAAGACAAGATAAAAGATTTATATCATCTTATTAGAAAGATAACGGTAGTCACAGAATCATACTGGGGAGATATTTTGTTTTTCAGGTGGTTATCTGTTTCAACAGAGCTACCACTGGCTCACATTGTCAAGGGAAAATGTGTGTGGAATTATAGCCCTAACTTGGGAAAATTATCTACACTCTAAAAAGTGAAGATATGAACACTATTTTTTTCCCCAGAAGAATCACTAATGCTAATATTTTCACTAAGATACAGTTTACTCAGTTCTTAAAGCCATTGGATGTGCTTCTCAAATGAGGGAAACAAATCCAAATGGTGTCAATATGTAGTTTTAGCTGAGTGCAACACCTGAAGAGGAACTGTTCCATGGAAGGTGAGCACCCAGTCTATGACGGGGTGTTCAGTTTGTTTTGTTTCGTTATTCTGGTGTATTTTTAGCAAGAGGTTATTTGAGTGATCCAGCGTATGGCTGAGTCCCTGAGAGTTAAAGATTTTCAATCCAGTTAATGGACCACCTAATTTTTCCTTTCTGTCTTGTTAGTCTGCCCTTTGGTTCTCTTACTTTTTATTAGCAACAATCTCATGTCCAGAGAGTATAAGTGCAGAAGGAGAGGTGACATTAAAAAAGTAAGTCTTAAGCTGAAGAAGCAACACGTTTAAGGATTTTGTGACAAGCTACTCAGTCCTCTCTTATTAGAAATAATTGGAAACTGATCGTGATTATATAATATTTCACTTATTTTATTTTATTTTTGAAACAGGGTCTTGCTCTGTTGCCCAGGCGGGAGTGCAGTGGTACAGTCATGGCTCACTGTAGCCTCCAACCCCTGGGCTCAAGCGTTTCTCCTGCCTCAGCCACCGGAGTATCTGGGACAACAGGCGTGAACTGCCATGCCTGGCTAACTATTTTTTGTAGAGACAGGGTCTTGCTATGTTGCCCAGGCTGATCTTGACCTCCTGGCCTTAAATGATCCTCCTGCCTCAGCCTCCCGAAGTGCTGGGATGGGCGTCCACACCTGGCCCATTTTTCTTAAATGTCATCAATATTATCATAGGATTCCATTTCCCCTCAAGATGTCATCATGTTGGCTTTGGTCCTGGGAAAGGATTCTATTACACTGTTTGCATCTGCCCATGCGTCCTGGCCTGGGTGTACCCTGAAGGCTACCAAAGACAGGTGCAGGTCTCGTTGCATACTCCTGCCTGAGGAATCTTTCTACTTCTCTCCGCACCTTGCTAGAACAATTTCGAGGTGCCTTCCACAGTGTCTCAGAGGTCCTCAGAGGGACTGAGCCCCTGCTGGCCATGGGTTTAAGTGTCTCATGAACACACCCGTCTGTTTTGTCTTCCTTCTTTTTCTGTCTTACTTTCTTATTCTTCCATCGTGCTTCCTGGATCGCCTTCTAAATAAACTAACTGTGCCCAAGTGTCTCAGCATCTGTTTTATTGTACTTTATTTTTTTGGGGGGGGTGGGGGAGAGGAGAGAGACCCAAATTAAGACAGAAATCAAGTTATCTTATTTTTCTATTTATATAAAATGGCCAGAAAAGTCATGTTTATAGAAACACAAAGTAGATAAGTGATTGTCCAAGGCTAGACACGTACCTCTTAACGGGTATAAGAGAGATCTTATTGGGGTAAAGACTGAAACACTCAATAAGGTTACTAAAACTCTGTATTGTCCACTGAAAATGGTGATTTTTATAATATATAAGTACACCTTAATAAAATTGTTTAAAGTTACCTTATTTTCCACGAACATATAGTCAGATCCAGAGAGGTAAATACCCAAGGTTACACAGCAAATATCAGAGAAATGGACAGAGTTCAGATCACTTGACTACTCTGAAAAATAGCATTCTTCTGTGGATTAATAATCATGCTTGTATGCATTAAAAATTGAAGGTCACAAAAAATTGGAAAAATACTGATTAAACCAAATACCATGCATGGATGTAGTCTATGACACTAATCACAATAATTACTTATTTATTGCTTTCTTTATGCTAAATAATGAACCTAAATTATCTTGTTTAATTTCACAATGGGCTATAAGGCAGGCATTATTATTACTTTTTAGCTTTAAAACAGTTTTCAATAGAGTTAGGGGTACAAACAGTTTTTGATTACAAGGATGCACTGTACAGTCACTGAGCTTTAAGTGACCCCACTATTGCACATTGTACTTGATAGGTGATTTTTCATCCCTCCCGATTTCTCTTCCCCTCCCACCTGCCCCCTGTTTCTGGGTCTCCAGTGTTCATTATACCATTCTATATAAGGCAGGCATTATTATTATTCCCTTCTTATGCATAGGGAAATGGAGTTTGAGAGAGGGTAAGGGTCTTGTCAGAGGTCACACAACTCGTATGAGGCTGGGTCAAGATCTGACACCAGAGTGCATGTGTGTAACTGCTCTATTAAACTGCTTCTGTGGGTAACGAAGATCGTGTCTCTTCTTACCACTCCAGCACAACCAAAGAAAGTGTTTCGTACCTCACTGTTGAGTTTGTTTATCTGCTGCTTGGTCTCCTCTGCTTTGATGAAGAGAACAGCAGCTCCAATCTCTGGGTCTGAAAAGCGACACACACAGAACGAGTCCTTTAGACAAAAAGCTTATATATGAAGACTGGAGCAACTAGAATATGGAAGGAAGACCAAGACACTGCTTTTAACCTCTTCTGATGTCTGTGCACTATAGGTTTTGTCTTCCTGGGATCTAACAAGCTTCTTATACTCTTCTGGATAGACCTGATAGACTCTCTAGGCATACAACATGGTGGTGAATGTGACCACAGTGGTTGCATGTATCCATGGTAAATCTCCCATATCCCTGGACACGATCACCACCGTGTTCCAAGATGGCACATCTTGCCTTCTTTCACCAGGTCTAAAAACGTCTCCTAGTCAGCGCCCAAGTCACAGCAGAGGGCTGTTCCTTTTCTCCTCTCCTTCCTTTCCAAACATGGAGTCCTGTGCCCACAAGCACATTTTCTCCCCGCTCTGCTTCAGGTACCAATCTCCACTGCAGACTTCCTGTCTCTTCCTGTGTCACTCTAAATGGCAATTTCTCTCATTTTGTGGTTCTCTCTTGTCCACCTTTTTCTCTACTTTGCTCTTCTGAATACATTTATTTTTGTCAGGAACAAAAGTACAGATAAGTCAGAGCCAGCTTAAGTGGGAAAGTTTTGACACAATATGATATGATCACCCTAATTCTGGTCAATTATGAGTAGAAAGCTTGTTTATGAAAGAAGAAAAAGTCATTTAAAGCAGTCCAAAACAGAGTCATAAGAGCTTATTTTGCAGAGATGATCCATTCATTCAATG
Organism: Tarsius wallacei; assembly: GCA_963574415.1. Classification (NCBI taxonomy): domain Eukaryota; kingdom Metazoa; phylum Chordata; class Mammalia; order Primates; family Tarsiidae; genus Tarsius; species Tarsius wallacei. Next base: position 29,761 of record CAUYQG010125909.1, on the reverse strand, counting down.
AATGACTGAAGTTCATACACAATAGGCCAGTCCTCTTTTAGCAGAGAAAGCAATGAAAAAATAATAATAATTAACACTCTTGGAACTTAGACTCTAACAGAGAAAATAAACATTTAAAAAAGTAATCATGCAATAGGTTTGAATTCCATACTAAAAGCAATAGGACACATTTTAGTATTTTATGCATAAGAGTAGAACAATGAAAATAAATTTTCATTTTAAAAAATCTACACTGCATAGAAAACAGTGTGAGCACAGTGAAGAGACTTTGGCAGTAATGTAGGTAAGAGATGGATGTGGCCAGGGAGAGTGATGGCGGTAATGACAATTGTGAACGGAACTGACAGAGGCAACGGAGGTTGAGTATAGAAAGCTTGGTGCACTAATGGATGCACATCGGGGTAGGAAACACCATCAGGGAGAGGAGAAGGCCAAGAGGATGGTGGGACCAGAAATAGGTGAAAGGAAATGGTGAGGTTCTGTGCCTCGTTTGCAGATGAACCAGAAAGGAAGATGTCGAACCGAGACACACCACCAGCTTTCACTGCACATACACCAATTTGACCATAGCTATGATTTCTTTGACCCTTGCCCCAAGAGAGAGCAATGTCAATATATGCAAATCAATTGAATTCATACACCAAGGTCACACTCCTTCTCCTCTCTGTCAGGGAGTCTTACAAGGACCCTTCAGTTTCCTCAGACGATGGTGAGCGCTGGAAAGGGTTGATTTAGATGAAATACTGGTTTCCACTAAACAGAGAAACCCGAGAACCATACATCCAAATGCTTTTCTTGGACTTGAATTTGTTCATAAAGAGATTTGCTAATTAACAGAAGAGCAGAACACAAGGATGTTAGGGAAGAGGGAGGGTGGGTGGGGATCACTGGTATTGCCTCTAGTAGTTTGCTGGTTATTGTTTTGTATTGCCTTTGCCTACTTAACAGCCATCCACTACTCTTTATTAAATACAGGCATGTCTCCTTTAAAGTTAATTGGTCATTTCTAGTCTTCATCATGTTGACAAATTCTTCAAGATTGAAAGGCCAAGAGGGACTTGGGCTTGGGTTGGAGTTACCCTTACATTAAATCATCATCATTAAAGGTTAGTGTTCCATAGAGTTCTCCATCATTTCCACATCCTTCCACCCTTCTGAAGCTGCTTATTCTCTGACAAACGACAAGTACATACCTCCCACCAAATAAATTGGTTCGACACAACCAGTGTTCCTACAGTGCACACCTACATAGCATTTCCTCTAGGTAATGTTATTCTGGATTATTTGAAATTTGTAATAGAGACACATGGTCACCCTCTGATTATAGCAGAAAGTTGCGTTGCTTGACACACCACTTACCTTAGGTGTTATGTAGCAGGACATTTGGACCAGATGTAGGAACACTGGCAAACGATATCTTAAGAACTTAAAGATGGAACAAACTCTAGTCAAATTACTCAATGGCATTCGTAAAGTGCTATCACAAGGAGACTATTCCAAGAACAGGAAGGCAAAAGATTTGCCAATGCCAAACATTACAAGTTGAAAAGAAATATTGCCCCTTGGGAGAAGACTAAATATTGTGCCTACCTCCAAGGGGAGGAGAAATTCTGGGCTCTGTTCTGATTCGTTCAGAGCCAAAATCAAAAGTCTGACTTTCTTCACTGCTGTTTCCATCTTCAATTCCATCAACAATCCTATTAAAAGGAAGGAAATTTGTTGGTTGTGCATTTATACTCATGGATTACAGTATTTCTAGAAGATTTTTTAAGATGTTGTGCTAAATTTCTAAATTCTAGATACAAGTTGGGACCCCCCCCAAAAAAAACAGAATTATCTTTTGGCGGGCAGGCCCCTTGTAGTACAGGCTTTCCTCACTAGGTAAGTGTTCTTGGAACCCATCCGCATTTGTGTAGCAGCTGCGTTGTTGTGAGAGACTGCATTCTGCTTCAGTGAAATTGTTTTTGGAGATTCTTTCAGTGTGTTTGCCCATTTCATGATGGGTGATTAATGAGTGCACTTGTTCACACCACACTGAGTGTTCAGCAGTTTTTGACCAGAATGGTATGACCTCCATGCCCCACCCTTCCTATTCACTCAATCTTGCCCTGAGAAGCTTTCTTCTTGTTTCCCTGGATGAAAAAAGTCCTCAAAGGAAAACATTTTGCCGATGTGGCAGAGGTGAAACAAAAAACGGCAGAAGCACTCAAAGGTATCACAATGGACACGTTCAAAAACTGTTTTGAGCAGCAGAAAAAGTGTCTCGATAGATGTGCTGAGTCAAATGGAGAGTACTTGGAAGGTGACTGACGTTGAAACACGTTAGAATAAACACACAATTTTTAAAGAAATAAATTCTGGGGTTTGAGTCTCCCCCCACCCCCACACTCTGGAGCTGTGCTATTCAATATGCAACCATTATCCTTACATGGCCATTAGGTACCTGAAATGTGGTTAGTGCAAATTGAGATGTGCTGTCAGAACTAAGTACACACTGGGTTTTGAAGAGTTCGTAAAACAACAACACCAAAAACAAAACAAAAGAAAACAACCCCCCCCAAATTATTTCGTTAATTATTTTATATTATCCACATTTAAAATATTTGGAATATATTGGGTCAAATAAAATGTTATTGAAATTTCATTGTTTTTTCACATTAAAATGACATATGAGATTCACATTTTTAGCTCAAACTATATTTCTACCCAATCACAATGCTGTAGGTCAAGACTCTTCTATTTATTCTCAGATTAAAAACTTTAACAGAAGTCCTTCCACCTAAATTTATATTAAATCGCCATTCTATCCAAGAAAAAAATGTTCTAACCTAATGGCCAATGTTAACCATTAACATCATAGAAAATAAATTTGATGACACCTCCACTCTAGACTTGGACAAAATTCTAAATGTGAGAGCTAAATAATTATATTTAAATTAGTATCAGGACTTTAGTCTTCTTTCCTTGGTAAATAATACCTAACTCACTCATTATTGAAACAAAATACAAGTCTACTGCAGAAATTTTAAACAGATAACAAAAAAGTCAGAAAATAAAAATCACCCGTAACCTACTGCTACCGTCAACATTTTGGTGTATGTCCTCAAAATCTTTTCCTGTATATAAAAGAATATATATATTTTATAAATGTAGGAACATGTTGTACATAACTTTTTTTCCTAGCTCCAATACAATCTCCTCCTATTTACAATTTATTATTTTTAATTTTAGTAAAAGCTTAGAAAAAAGCTTTTCAAAGTACCGTCTTTAATTGAATTCTTGAAAATTTGCCTTCCACCTACTTTTCAGTAAATGTCCTTGCTTATTTTTTCTTAATAGTCTCTTTTAATGGGTAAGTGTGTTCTTCAGATGAGTGAACAAATATACAGTGTATCAGGAAGATCACTTGTTTTTCAAGTAGAAAAACAGACTTGGAGCAGTGCTTTTAGTACTCAATATCTCTGAGATCTTGGACAGAATAGTTAACTTTCTGAGTTTCAATTCTTACAGTTTTATAATCGAGATAAAATGGGTAACTTTTTGGGATTCTGAGAAGGGTAAATGCAAGAGGAAATGTGAAATGATCTAGCAAAGTACATGAAACATAGAAAGCACTCAATATTTTTCCTTGCTTTTATTTATCAATCAGCTGCTATATAATTTTGCTGTGGCTTTTATGCACTGTAGCTGGCCTCTTTCTCTTTTTCCAAGTCAGGATTTTTTACCTTTTCAATCACCTTTACTTGATTCTAAAGTGATTTTTCAGAACTAAAAATAGGGCCATGTCATGTTACCTGTTGAAGAGTCCAGAAATAAAACTAAGCTTCAGTCACCCACAGTAATAAGACAAATGCAATGTAGAAAATGAAAACCAGCATTCCATTGCCTGCATCGCTTCCATTCTTTGCTCTATGAAACTTTTGGTGAGATCAGGCATCGAGGGGATAGCATTCGTAATGTTTGTTCCAACTCTTTTATTTTCATTATGAATGTATACATTACAAAACTACAATGCAGAAATACGCATTTGACATAATAAGTAGAACCAGATGAATGAAGGAGTGGAGAAAGACTTCTGAACACTTAAAAGACCCTCTTGAAAACATGGACTAAAATGATTAATTCCCACTCTGCACACATACCCGCCCATATACTCAAAAAATTGGCCCGAAATTCTAGAAATCTGAAGAATTCAGTCTAGGAAAGGCCCAGAAGGCCGAATAATTTCCTAGGCAGGTACTAGACTACATAAAAGGCAGCTACTTTCACCTAAGAAAGGGTTTTATGACATGCCATTTTACCTTGGACTGAGGTCTGGGGGTCCAGCGCTATTCAGAGTTTTAAGTTGCAGTTTCAAGTTCTTCTCTCTCCTTTTACCATGGTTGGGCGGGTCAGCTTCCGGTTTGGCTTTGGGCGAATTGGAGTTGGAGACTTGGATAGGCGAGTGAAATGGCACCGTTCCTGAGGCCAGCTGCTTTAAGCTTAGGCCTAGATAGCTTTTATTGCTTCCAACCTTCTTGCTGCGCGAAGAGGAAGATCCCCTTGTGTAGATCGGAGAGAGGGAGGCAGTCTCCTCTTCCTCCCCCTCCTCATCCTCTTCGTCGTCTTCCACGATGGATGGAAGTCTCTTGTTGATGGTGCCATTGCCCTTGGGCTCTGACTAAAACAGAGGATAATGCAGATTAGTACAGATTGTAAAAGCCTTCCAAAGGCACATCATTCATGCTGGAGGGCCCAGTGGAACAAAGTCAAGTCTTCCAGGGACTTTACTTTTCATCAAAACCGACGTCTTTGCAGATTTTGCCATTATTTTTTCAGGTGTTAAGAGTCTTTTCACTTCCGATATTCCCCCACGTGACCCTCCTGCTTTCTTGATTTTAACTTCCAACCCTTCTTTCGGTCTTTTAAACTGTCTTGGTGGAGATCCGTGTGAAAGGTGCATGCGACCAGGTTTGCATCTAGATGTTGATCACCCTGTCACCTGCGATCGTATATGATGGTGTGCTCTTAGGAACAAAGATATAATTTTAATGGGGGGTGTCTAGGGCCTTGTTATTTAAAAGTACGTGATCCACCAGAAAAATTACTTTATCCTTGAGAATAAAAACCTTTTCTATTTTGGATCACATAAATGGAAGATCAGACGTGTCCTCAGCGACTCTGCTTCCTGCTCTCTTTGTTCCCACAAGTCACTAGAAAAGAAACCAACCAGCTGGTCTGCTCCTTTTGAGGAACTTTGTGGAAGGAAGGAAAGATAGTCTTGCCAAAAGCCATCCTGGTACCAGTGGACTCCTGACTGGGATCATTCGACTTTGCAGGCCAAGAAGAAGAAAGAGAGAGGATGGCAAAGGATGGCTGAGTGATGATGGGGAGACAGGGCAGCAAAGGCAGACAAGGCTGACTAAGCCAGTGGCCCTAAACAGAGTCACCCCAACAGGGTGGGCTTCTTGCTCTGCCCCAGACATGGCTTCTCTGCTCCAAAAGGGCAATTCATTTTTCAGTGCCCATGTTTTTTTTGACGATACGATCGTTTATACCTTCTCATTAATCACTTCTAATAAAACGAAGACAACAGACTGAAAATCCCTAAGATTACTACTTAAATCTCATGAGCTGTCATGGTTCTGGCTTCAGAGTACAGTTGGTTCATTGGTGTACATGGATTTTGCTGTATCTATTACAGGTATAATAACAGATCTAGCTGGGCTCGGTGGCTCAGCCTGTAATCCCGCGCCTTTGGGAGGCTGAGGTGAGTGGATTGCCTGAGCCTGCGGGTTCGAGACCCGCCTGGGCAAGCGAGACCTCATCTCTGCAATAAATCAAAAAATCAGCCGAGCGTGGTAGCGCGCGCCTATAGTTCCAGCTACTTGGAAGGCTGAGGCGGAAGGATCGCCAGAGCCCAGCAGGTCGAGGCTGCGGTGGCCAGGAGCGGCCACTGCACTCCAGTCTGGGTGACTGAGTGAGACTCCAACTCAAAAAAACAAACAAACAAACAAAAAAAAACCCCCAAAAAAATAATAGATCTAACAAAAAATTGTGGTAACGTACAGGCAAAAACCCATTTGGTTTAGGCCATAGGTGCTAAGTGAAATATTTGATTTGCTCATAAAGTGGTTTTTTTTTTGGTATTTTAATCTTAATGGCTCAATATTTCTTGAGGAAATGGCATTTCTAGACTCATCTTTCCAAATACATATGCTTATTTTAATTAATGATGAAGCTATACATTCTTTATAGAGATAGTCATAATGTTGCTTTCGTGTGTTTGCTTTTTTGTCTTTTCACAGCATTTAAAACGATGTGCTTTTAACAAAAATTGGGCCCACATGGCATCGCAGGGAAACATTTGTATACTAGCATTGTGGAATAGAAAAATTAGTTTACTCAGCTAAAGACACAACAGGGCAAACTTATCACAGAAATGAGAAACAAGGAGCACATTTTCTAATTAGAATTCAGTGAACATGTGTATTGGCAAGTTAATCATTCCTTTGTTTCAGGAAGCCTCCATCGGCTTTAATAGAGTCTTCTGACTAATAACCCGTCACGTATTTGTACTTCTTCAAGTTTGTCTAAATTTCATGCGTCCATTTTGTCATAGAGATCTGGTTCCTCCCTGCTTAGATACTGACTCTTGCAATCAAGGCACAGACGTCGCATATACTAAGAATGAATTACCCCACCTACCATCATTGGGGCCATCATCATGGGACCTAAATTTATTATGTTATTAAACACCTGGTCTCGTGTTATGCTTTGTGAGAATTGCTGGCTACTTTTTTTAGGCCGTCTATACACAAACACCTGCTTCTGCCACGCAACTGGATTCACCTGTTATATGCACAGCTCTCTCCTTTCTCAGCTGATCCATCCCTTCATTCTCTTCCTGGCTAGTGCTTTCAGGAGGGCAATGAGGCTCTTGTGCTCATAGTTAAAGGAATCTGGAATTGGGTTCATGACACTTTGCTGCTTCATACTCCCACATGACTAGATTATATCGAACCTGTCTTGACTAACAAAGACAGAGAACAAAGTCTAGTGGTTGAATGCATGGACTTTCCGTTACACGATGCTAGAAGTCCTGCGCCTTACTAGCTGTAGCTTTGGTCAAGTAATATAATGATTAAGTCTTGGTTTTCTCACCAGTAATTTAGGAATGGTGTGAGGCAGATATTAGATGTTCACTTAGCAATGTGCAAAGAAAGGTTTTAATAAATGCTTCCCCGTGCAGTGATGACAATTGTAAAGAAAATGAAAGCCTCGTATATGACAAGTGCTGTGGAGAGTGTTGGTTACCTCTTTTTATGTAACCTCTCCTTCTCTCTTAGTCAACAGAACTCCTAGCAATGCATGCTGCCCAAAGGTCACCTTTCTCAGCTTTCCCTGCCATTGGGTCTGGCCATGAGCCTAAGTTATGGAATGATGGCCTATACAGGACCAGATTTTAGGGAAGTTTTAGAAAGGCTCCTAGAAACAGAAGCCTCTCTCTCACTCTTTCCTCTGTCTTTGGTTTCTAGTCTAAGATATGGATTGAAATGCATGAGTGTCCAGCAGCCAGCTTGGGGAATGAAGAGCTCTTGGGTGAAGGAAGCTGTGTGTTAAGAACGATGAGCCGGGCTCGGTGGCTCAGCCTGTCATCCCGCGCCTTGGGAGGCTGAGGTGAGTGGAATGCCTGAGCTGGCGGGTTCGAGACCCACCTGGGCAATTTGGCGAGACCTCATCTCTACAATAAATCAAAAAATTAGCCGGGCGTGGTAGTGCACGCCTGTAGTTCCAGCTACTTGGAAGGCAGAGACGGAAGGATCGCCGGAGCCCAGCAGGTCGAGGCTGCGGTGGCCGGAAGCGGCCGCTGCACTTCAGTCTGGACGACAGAGTGAGACTCCAACTCAAAAACAAAACAAAACAAAACAAAAAACAACAAAAAGAACGATGAAGTTAAAACGAAGAATCTTAGACCCTACGGATGAACTGAAGCTGTCAGAGTTTCCTCTCTGGACTTGCCGAGGAGAGAGAAATAAACATCTATTATCCTGAGACTCCTGTTATTCTGGTGGTTTTAAATTTGCTAATTAACTTCAGCCTACATGAAATAGAAGGGTTTGGGGGGAAAAGTTTAGGGTGTATATTGGGGAGGAATGTTCATCTTCAGAGTGCTGTGAAAGGATGAGGAATTAAAATAAAAGAATTTTTTTAAAGGCTAAATTTCTTTTAATATCAAAGGGAGTACAGAGATCTCAGGGAAGGGCAGTAGTGAGGAAAGACTGTCTGATGAGAAAAGTTGGAAGAGAAAGACCATTTTCCTTGTGGTCTTTTGTAGTGATGAGATGGAAAAAGCAACTAGGGCCAGAAAGAAACTTGATCGAAAACAATGAGATGCTTTGAGAACTTTTAAGAACTTTTTCAATGTAATATTCATTGTAAACCCTGCTTATGCCTCTACAATCCTCTTCAGTAAATTACCAGTGTCGTCATAAGGTGTTACACAGTTGGGTCTATTAGCGTGTTCCTGCATCACAGAATTATTAGTAATAAAAGTCCAGCTAATACATTTGACACATCACTGTTTCTTTGGGAAATTTTTCTGTGAAATTGAAGGGTACTTAAAAGCTAGATACCTCTAAACCATGTTTTTAACATTATGGATCATTTCAAGGACTTGGATACCCACAAGAAAAAAACTGACTACTGCTTTGAAACACAATGAAAGTACTTTCAAGGTTAACATCTCAGGACTTTGCTACTTTTGCCAGGTTTGGGTAACAAATTGCTTTATAACAATAACTATAAAATCCATATATTGCAATATGAGTTTCAATACTTCTCTATATCCAAATGCAAGCATGTCAGTTGCCACATCTTTCATTGGAAAGTGAATTAGGGAAAGCAAAAAGTAAATACATGAAATTCTGAACAGGAAGACAGATGTATTGGAAATACTCCAGATTTTTGATAAATATTGTGCTCTTTAGCAAAAGCCGTACCTGTGAGACTGTAGATTTGTTCGATAATCTTGATATCACCTGAAAGAACAAACAGAAGTTTTAACAATCATTTAAGCCTCTCCTGGTGGTTTCAGACTGAAGGGAACGTCGGAGGTCTTGGAAAGAGAAGAACATAGAGTGTGTGTGGGAGGGACAGAGCACAGGATCGGATGTGAGCTCCCTGTGTGGGTTGCAGAAGAGGAAATACCTTCTACCAGGTGCCAAGAACTAGGACCCACTACTAGGACCGCTGCTGGCCAGAGTGTGTCATGAAACAAGGAGCAGCCAGTGGAATGTCTCCCACAGGACAACACACGTGGGAAATAATGACCACAGGAGTGGACTTATTGGCTCTATTTTTCCCCTTGATGCTTCATGCTCTTTCTTACTTCTCTTTTCTGCTCTTCTGCTAAATTCTCTCATCTTCCCTGATTTTTCTCTCTGGTTCCATAAAAATAGAAATGTCTGGACTCTTTTCTTATTTAATCTCATTACCTTCTATTTCTCCACCCCTCGTTTTTTCTTGAGTGCTGGTAGGCGGGATGTTTCCTTCCAGATGTTTTACACTGTACTCACTGTGGTGTTCCTTGTGGACTAGGACTAAGTTGACTGGGAATCCCAAACCCCTATTTAATGGAATCTAAGATCCTACTGATTGCAAAAATAGACCGTGCTCACCAAACTGTGACATGGCATTAATTTTAAGACACATCTGTTGTATGTCTCAGAACCACTTAAGCTTGGAACTCAGGGCACATCTTGTATAAAATTTAACTACAGTGCTGGGGAAGAGTGTATTAAAAACACGTGCCTTCCATGATGTACAAAGATGCTCTGGAAATGATGACATGTCCTGGAAACAAGCGTCTGATAACATCCACATTGTTGTTTGCTCAAATATACTTCTTTCATTTTAATATGGTAATAATGCTATAAATTAACATAATTTTATTCGCATGAAAAAATTTGCACTTGAAAATGATCTGCCTAGTAAGCCAGACGTATCTGGCAATTCATCACCCTCTCCTTGTTTTTTTTTTTCCTAGATGATTAGTGAAATAGATCTGTTATTATTTTATACAAATGCCGGCATCATTATTGCTGTGCAAATATATGTTTCATCAATGTTTAATTTTATCAAAGCCATCAACTCATTCTACATCTGCTTAGTTGCCTAAATATGCATTAATCAGAAGCATTGTAGACATAAGTTTTGGGATGATTCCCTAAACAGTGACAAATAAAACAGCTGAATAATTAAAAATGTGAAAAATAAAACAAAATGATGGTGTTCTTGTTACTCTGGTAGACACAAAAACATGTTTTAAAAAGCTCTTCAATTACAGATTGGGTTAGAGAGAGAACATCACCATGGGATTCAGGAGACTGAATGCCTCCAGGCCAAAGATGCTCTTAGAGGTGTAAGAGACAAACGCTGTCCTTGGCCTCCTATGATTTTGGTGTGCTTCTGGCTCCCTGGCTAACTACTAGACGCATTCTTCAAGTTGCCGGGTCCCAGGGTTGCTTTGCTAACACTTCTCAAGCATATATGTGCACGTCAATCACTTAGAGATTTTGTTAAAATGCAAGTTCTGACTCTGGAGGTCTGGAGTGGGGCTTGAGATTCCGAATTTCCAGCAGGCTTCCAGGCAATACTGACGCTGTTGACCCAGGAGACACACTTTGGATAGCAACATCTCATAACCAGCACCACAATTATCATTATCCTCTCCTGTGTCAATTAATCAAATCTTGATCACGTGACAAGCACTTTGAGAAGTATTTCTCGGGCATTATGTGCATTCGTTCTCATTGTGATACTGTGAGGCAGGTATTTTCCACTTAGCAGAAGAGAAACAAAATGGCCTAGACAGAGTTAAGTGACTCGGTCATGGGTGCAAGATAGTAAGAGACCAAGCTAGAAAATGAACACAGTGTCGGCTCTAAGAGGATTAAATTCAATAATATATTTTAAAATGTTTGTCATGCAATATATTTTTCTTTCTTTTATTTTTGATGCCTTTGATTACTCAAAGTAACCCTATCTCACCTTTTGCCAAACTCACTAATAGTTAAGAGTCAAGCAGAATCAAGTATATTATATATACACAGACACACATATATATCATTGCATATAATGCGATATATGATTAATAATTTCCCAGCACTGTGATTAACTCTGAATAATTTCATTTACATATAGCATTAATCATTTATGTTAAAAAGAGTACTATTTTATGTATATTCATTTTGATGACTAACCCTTCATGTTGATCTAGATTCTGCTGACCACAGAGAATATTAGTTTGATGGGAACTCAGCATTGAAGCTAGAAGTGACCCTACAGTGCAGTGTCTACAGCGATGATTTCTCTACTTGGCAGAGAATAGAGTGTCTTGAGATGCTTTCTTTAATCCTTTTCTCATTTTCCCTGAGAATACTCACCAGTGGTGCCTGTGCCTGTAGCATTTACCCCAAGATAACTTGCGGATTACCCCCAAAGTTTGCCACAAAATATCTGCTATATTATTATTTTCACATTGCTCTCATATGTCGATAGTTTTGGGGAACAAATGACATCATTCTATTTACAACATTCTGTGTTTAGTAGTGGTATTTTCATGTGATGTTCCGCTTTGTGTTGCTCTATGCTTTGAATTTTACCATACCCAAAACATTATCAAACACTGATCATGACATGCATCTGTTTCATTAGGATTGGAGACAGGCTCTGTTTAGAAATAACTCCAAGAACAGTCTTCCTATTTTATTTTCACATTGACAACCAGTCAGATTTGCTTCAACCTGAAAGAGCATGTTTATATAAAATAAAATGTATGTGGCAGCGAGCTGCAATTTTTTTTTCTAGATGGGAGAGGGGTTAAGAAAATAAGATTCCAGCATGTCACCTTCAGTGAGTCTCTTTCAGTTGGTGGTGGGTGGAGCCCAGTGATTCAGAAGTTTTCAAAGGTCCCCAGGTCAGATTTGAAGCCACAGAGAGTTAGTCCAACACTTTGACTTCAGGGATGTGGCCCAGGGAGGTGAGATTTCTGGCCTGCTTCATCCACCAAGTTGACAAGAGAACCTTGACCACAGGGCATGTATCCTGACTCCCAGGGTTCCTTGCAGGAACCGTAAGCTCTGTGAGTTGCTTCTTCCAGCAGCAAATGCTATTTCTTGGGCTGAAAGACTATATATCTGCTGTATTATGGAATTTAATCCAGCACAGGTTTTAAATTTAATTTTGTTTTTATGAACAGAGTTTAACTGAGCAAAGAATTCATGAACCGGGAAGCCTTCCGAACCAGAGCAGAGTCAGAGAGACTTCAGGCTCAGAGTCTCCCAAACGACCAGTGGTGGAAAGGAAAGTGACACGCTGAAACCGGAAGGGAGGGACAGAAATGGCTGGACAGCCAGGCTGGGTACAGCTCAGCATCAGCCTTATTTGAACCTGGTTGGAACAGCTGGGCACTTTTGATTGGCCAAAACTTGGTGGCTGGCACAAGAGTAGATTCGTCTGTCTACACATAGCCAGTTAAGTGACAGGTCACTACGTAAACAGTTACAAACACCAAATACGCAAGAACTAGCCTTGCGCCAAACTTCTAAATTAACAATTCCCTTTTTTTGGTCACCCTCTAAAGTTTGAGAGATAGACCAAAACTTTAGGCATTGATGTCACTTTGTCACTATCATAAATGTACTGGGTCTCAAATCCTACTAGGAAGTGGTGGAACAGCGGGTTTTATAAGGTGGAAACAAGACCTCTAGGTGACTCTTTTGTAAGTGATTTATTAGAGGGCAACTTCTTGTGTTGGAACCTCCCGTTTATAGGAGAAAAACCAAACCCGGTCTGCTCTAGGACCTACCTGCTTTCTTAATGTTTCGGTTTGATTATGTCACGTTTAGCACGAGGGACTCTATTTTGGTTTGGGTTGTCTGTTGGGGCCTAGCAGCACGGGGTTTTAACGATTGTGGTAAAACGAATCCCAAAAGTTCATGATACTGGTTTACTCAAACATTGCCTTAACCTTTCTGGGTCACAGGTTTTTCTGGAAATCTGATGCATTATAGCATTCTCTCCTCAGGGGAAAAAAATGCACGTATACAACCTTCAGGTGAAAGGTTGACCCCATTTCCTGGTTCCAGCAACTAGAAGAGAATGCAAAGGTCAATGCAAAGGTCTTAAAAGTTTTGAGGAGGGTAGTCTTATCCACTGTTAAGTTTCCTCCACATAAAGTTTTTATACCCTTTAGATCAGCGGTCCCAACCTTTTTGGTATCAGGGACTGTTTTCACAGAAAACAATTTTTCCATGGACGTGGGGGTGGGGAATCACCAGTCACACACACAGTTCATGGAAGGGTTTGCACACCTATGAGAATCTTATTCCGCCACTGATGTGACAGAAGGTGGAGTTCTGCTTGCCTGCTGGCTCACCTTCTGGGCTGTGTGGTCCAGCACTTTTTTTTGTTTGTTTGTTTGTTTTTGAGTTGGAGTCTCACTCTGTCACCCAGGCTGGAGTGCAGTGGCCGCTCCCGGCCACCGCAGCCTTGACCTGCTGGGTTCCGGTGATCCTTCCGCCTCAGCCTTCCAAGTAGCTGGAACTACAACCATGAGCCACCACTCCGAGATAATTTTTTTTCTATTTTGGATTTATTGTAGAGACGAGGGCTCGCCATGCTGCCCAGCTGGTCTCCAACCTGCGGACTCAGGCGATCCTCTCGCCTCCGCCTCCCAAAGTGCTGGGTTAACGGGCATGAGCCACAGCTCCCGGCCTTCACGGAATTTTTGTTGGCCCTTGATGAGTATATTAGACGTTAGTCCCTAAAAAGCCGGAAGGTGCATGCGCTAGCTTATGTAGCCATTCCACAGTGCCTATGCATTTCTATTTTGAAGCATTGTGTTGTGCACCATAAAGATGTGATTCTAATATGTCAGTGAAAAAGGAATACAGCAGGAAGTGGTAAAAGCTGTGTTGAAGTCATAAACTATAGAGTCATGTTTTTGAAATGAAAATGCTTTATTTGGGAAGAAAGAAATGTAATTTGGGGCAGATATGTGGACGAGGTGGCCTTTGGGATGTCCGAAGAATAAAGAGAAGGTTAGCGTTTTTATAAAAAGGGGAAATGTTATGTATTCTTCAAGAAAGTTTACTGGCGCTGGTCAGGTCGTGGAGGAGCTGGTCAGCTCTGATTAGTGAACTAGTCTTAGGGTTGTAGTCAGTTGTTTTAGTAGTCATTAGATAAAATTGGTTTTAGGCTTCAGCTGCCAGGGTTGTAGAGGATTATGCTCTTGGAGAAATGTTTGTGCACCGTTTCCCTGCCTGGCCTCTGGACAATAGTTGGGTATGATAAAGATGACCCAATTCAGATGAGATTGGGTGCGTTCAGGGTGGTATGGTCATAGACTAAAATGACCCAATTTGTATGATCAATTTTCACAGCTGAAAGGTGGTAAACTCTTTTAAAATTATATGTAGCTTCATTTATTACTATGGTAGGCTTAAGCAACTTTAAATAGCTTACTTCCTATAAAGCAATTCTTTTTGCTTTGGAAAATGAAAGCAAGCAAAAAACAAAACACAAAACCTCCAAATCCCGTCTGCCCAGAGCCAACCACTGTGAACACTTTGGAGCAGTTTTACAGACCCTTTCTTTGCATATAGTAAATAAAAGTTCAAAATAGAATCATACAGTATATGCTGTCTTGATACCTGAAACATTTGAAATAAACATGGTATTCAAAAAAGATACAATATGGTTGCATGTATTCCATTCTACCTCTAATACCTCTTATAAACATTTAAAGTTTATGTCCTTTTTGCCCTTTTTTTTTTTAAGAGAGAGAGAGAAAGTGTTGCTATATTGCTCAGGCTGGTCTTGAACTCATGGGCTCTGGCAGTCATTCCACCTCAGTCTCTTGAGTAGCTAGAATTACAGGTGCCAGCCACCACGCCTGGTCCTTTTTGCTTTTAATCAGGTTTGCAATGGAGAAATGAAAATTCTTCTAGCTAAATCTTTGTCCATGCCCTCATTTCTTTGTGGTAATTATTTTTCTCTTTAAAACTCATGTGTATTTGCACTTTCCTGTCCTCTAATGCTTTCTTATTCCACCCCTTTGTCTTTATATTGTATGTGTATGAAGTTACACATGGCATCTAAAGCCCATGCAATTTAAAATTTTATTTTTCTGATTATAAAGGTAATACATGCTTATTGTAGACCATTAGGCAATTTCAGAAGAACATAATAAAGACATTCCAATAGCTAGACAACCAGTGACATTTTGCTATGAATTTTTCCCTCTGTTTCTTCAGCAGAATTTTAAAAAATGTTAGCCAATTTGGTAGGGAAATATTGCAACTTTTAATTTGAAATTTTGGCATATTCCTGTAGCTGAATTATATTTCAAATAGTGCCCAGAAATAAAGCTGCACATTTACAAATAACTTGCCTTCAACAAAGTTGATAATGGAGGAAAGAACACCCTAGTCAATAAATAGTGTTGGAAAAATTGGACAGCCATATGCAGAAGAAAGAAACTGGATCCCTATCTCTCACCATATACAAAAATTAACCCAAGATGGATTAAAGACTTATATGTAAGAACTGAAAATATGAAAATCCTAGAAGAAAACCTAGGAAAAACTGTTCTGAGCATTGGCTTAGGCAAATAATTTATGACTAAAGATCTCAAAAGCAAATGCAGCAAAAACCAAAAATACACAAATGGTACTTGGTTAAACTAAAGAGCTTCTGCATAGCAAAACAAACAAACAAACAAACAAACAAAAATGAGTAAATAGACAACCTATGGAATGGGAGAAAATATTTGCAAACTATGCATTCAACAGAGGACTAATATTTAGAATCTGCAAGGACCCCAAACAACAAGAAGAAACAACTCCATTGAAAAGTGGGCAAAGGACAGACATTTCTCAAAAGACATACAAACAGCCAAAACACATGAAAACATGCTTAATGTCTCTAATCATCAGAGAAATGCAAATTAAAAGAACAGGGAGATACCAGTGAGATACCATCTCACACCAGTCAGAATAGCTATTATTAAAAAGTCAGAACTAACAACAGATGGTGTGGATGTGGAGAAAGGGGAATGCTTATACACCTATTGGTGGGACTGTAAATTAGTACAACCTCTATGAAAAGCAGTATGGAGATTTAAATAAGGAAAAATAGAACCACCATTCAACCCAGCAATCCCACTCTTTGGTTTCTACCCAAAGGAAAATAAATCGTAACATTAACAATACACCTGCACTTGTATGTTTATTGCAAAACTATCCAAAATAGCAAGGAATCAACCTAAGTGTTCACTGACAGATGATTAGATACGGAAGATGTGGTATATGTACACCATGGAATACTACACAGCCACAAAAAGAATGAAATGATGTGTTTTGCAGCAAATTAGTTGGAGCTGGAAGTTATTATCCTCAGATAAATGAGATAAATGAAACAAAATCAGATCCATTTGTTCTCATTAGTGGGAGCCAAACAATGGGTACACATGGACATACAGAGGGGAATAATAGACACTGCAAAAGGGGGGAGGGCAGGAGGAGACTGAGGGTTGAAAAATTACCTACTGGATACCATGCTCACTGGTGATGGGTACACCAGAAGCCCACACCGCACCACTAGGCAATACATCTATGTAATAAAACTGCATGTATACCCCATGAGTCTATTTTTAAAAGGCATAAAAGTTCAAATAATATTTCAAGTGTTTATAAGCTATGGTCCATTTCAGGTCCCATCTTCCCTACCTAGCCTTCCTTCAGTATTCTAAGTCAATGACGCTAACTTGTAATGGTTTAGTTTTCCACATGTGCACATTTTAGTTCTATAGATTGAAAGTTAGTTGTGTGGTCCTGGATACACTATGTAATTTTGCTAAGCTCACTTTCCTTATCTGCAAATTCTGTATAATAATACTTTACAAGGTTGTAGTGAGGATTAGAAATGTATCCAAGGTGAGCTTAATACAAAGTAGCTACTTTTTTGACTTCTAGCTTTAGCAGTCTATGTTCATAGGAGGGACTCATATTTTTATAAGATTTCGACTGAATAATCTTAGCGTCCCACCCAGTTTAGACATTTATTGAGCATCTGTGACACAAAAGGCACTGTTCATAATCCTCAAGGCCTTGTGAGCCTGTATTATTCAGATATGTTTCCTAGTAAACCACATGCTGTTCCTTAGCTTTAGCAATTTTCTTATTACCTCTGTTTCCTCAGTCTCTTATCGCCCTACCTGGCCCATCATAGTAGGTGCTGAATAATTTAGTGGGAAAAGAGAAACACACAAATTAGATAAAACCTGGCAGCCTGTGATGAAAGCAATAACAGGCACAAAGCAGTTTGTACACTGGGAGATCAGGAGACATTAATTTAAGATTAAGATATCTGGGAAAGCCCACCTGAGCCCCAATCATAGGGGCTGAGGAAAGGGGCTTTAAGATAGAAGTAGAAGAATGAATTAAGGCTTGGAGGTAGAAGTAAACAGGCTATGTTTTATCAGAGTTATTTGGGGAAGCATGAGAGTAAGGTGAGCGAATGGGTCCAGATGGGCAGAAAAAAGTAGTTGGCTCCTACATTTTAAGGTTTTGATGGCACTACTAATTCTTTATAGTTTTCAAACGTTTTTTAAAAACACTGCTTTCCATATAGCTTGGGGCATCCGTGGGTGGAGTGGTTCAGAGGGATGGCAGGGGTCAGGAAAGTGGTGGGCCAGAAGAGGCCACTGGTCTGCCCGAGACCAAGGCAAGGCAAGTGGGAGGGGACTCAACTTAGTGGCCACTATTGGCCAGGAGGTGAGGAAGGAGTGGGACATCTTTAGCAGCCAGCAGGCAGCGGGAAGACGCTTATGGGGACGGCAGCGAAGGGTATCAACAGCCCAGGTGTCGCCTGCGAAGACAGTTGCCAGACCCAGCTCCGCCCGCCAGAGCCCCGGCCCCGCCCCGCGCCTCCCGCTACACCACGCCTCTCGCCCCGCCTCTCGCCCCGCCCTGTCCCCGCCTGGTCCTGCCTCGCCCCGTCCTCTAGCCCCGCCCCCTCGTGGTCCCGCCCCATACCTATCGCCACACCGCGCCCCGCCCCGCCCCCTCATGGCTCCGCCCACACATCTGGCCACACCGCGCCCCTCGCCTCTCCCCGGGT
Organism: Tarsius wallacei; assembly: GCA_963574415.1. Taxonomy (NCBI): domain Eukaryota; kingdom Metazoa; phylum Chordata; class Mammalia; order Primates; family Tarsiidae; genus Tarsius; species Tarsius wallacei. The sequence goes on along the minus strand of CAUYQG010125909.1, from coordinate 11,596 downwards.
CTCTCGTCCCGCGCTTCTCTCCTCGCCCTCCAGCCCCGCCCCCTACGGCCCCGCCCCGCGCCTCTTGCCTCGCCCCGCCCTCTGGCGCCGCGGCCTACGGCCTCACCACCCCGCTCCCCTCGCCCCTCCCCGCGCCCCGATGGCCCCGCCCCTCGTCGCCCCGCCCCCTGCGGCCCCGCCCCCCCACGGCGCCCCACCCGCCCGACGTCCTCCGCCCAGCCTGGCTGCGGGTCCGCCCCGAGGAGGGGGCCCTGGACGGGAGGGAGGCTCCCTTCGCTGGTTCCTGCCCCGCCGCTCCAGCCGGGAGGAAGCGGCGCCGAGCGCTGCGGGCGGCATGGCGGGGCTTCCGGACGCGCGCGGGCCGGGCCCCGCGGGGGAGCCGCTGCAGCAGCCACACGCCTCCCGCCAGGCGCCCCCCAAGCGCCCGGCCCAGGGGGGGCCCCGGCCAGGGCTCCTCGCCAGCCTCTTCGCCCCCGGCCCGCAGTGCCAGCCCATGCTCCTTGAGACGCTGGAGACGAGTAGGTGCCGGGGCCGGGGGTCGGCGTGGGGGGGCTGCGGCCGGGTGGGCGGGCCCGGGGGGCGGTGGGTTCATCCCCAGGGCGGCAGGGGCGGCGTGGGGCCTTGACCTCAGTTCCCCCTTTCGGCGCTGTCTCGCCTGTGGCATGAACGAGGAGTCGGGCTGGGAGTTTGCCCTTTGGGGTCACGGTCACTGCTCTGACTGGTCCTAAGTTATGCGGCGACACGGTGGCCCTAGGGCAAGGGTGAGGCAGAATTTTAAGATTAATTAAGGCTTACCTCCCGCGGGCTGTGCAAAAACCGCAAAACTGCCCTTCCTTGGAAGGGGTTCTTAACCTTCATGCATGAATGGGCGTCAGAGTAGAAATCCCTGACATGGCCTGTGAAATCGTGTGTGTGTGCGTGCGCTCATGTGCCTAAGTGCATTTTTTTCTGGGGAGAAAGTTCACAGCTTCATCGTATTCTCAGAGAGATCAGTGACCCCCAAAAGATTAAGAACCACTGCTTGTGAGTTAAATAGGGACACAACTGCCCACCCACCCATTTCTCCTCAGTGGCAGGGACATGGCCTCTGGAGACGATTTCCTAACACCTTTACAATGACATAGACTTCCCTGGCTGACTTCAGATACGTCTAAAACATCAAAGTCTTATCTGTGCTTGTTCCAAAGCCAGGTCACTATTTCATAGCTGGCCAGTCACAGTTCAAAAGCCAACCGCCCAAAGATTTTCCAACCTTCTTGTGATTACCTGCCGGAAGAGACACTATGGTGAGGTGGGAGGAGGAAGGGAAGTAGAAGGTAGAGGGAGAATGATGATATTGTACTGGCCGGAAAAATATGTCTTGAGTGCCTCCTGGGTGTTTCAAAGTGGAATGCAGTGGAAGGAACATGGGTTGCAGAGTGAGCCATGAGTGCTCGTCCTGTTCCTTATTCGGTCTGGAAGAGTGGCTTAGCCCCTCTGATCACTTCTAACCTTGTCTGTAAAAAAAGAGGGATAAAATTCCTCTCTTAGGGTTGTTGTGAAGAAAGCGTTTATGAATGTGAAGTGCCAGCTTATCAGGAGCGGAGGGGTGGCTGTCTTTAGAGTAGAAGAGCCACTGTTGAAATAGGATCGAGGAAGGTGAACCCCAATAGGAACCAGTAGACCTCAGCCTGTCCAGGGAGGGCTGCCAGGAGGCCTGTTGGTGGTACTAAAGCATCAACTTGCAGCTATAACATCTTGTCCCTGGGCAGGGGCAGTGGGAGAAACCAGGCCTCATGGGAGACCTTTTTATTCTTCAAAGCAAATTTATTCTAAATACTGCTGCAGGTCCTTTGTGAAGTAACACAAACAACGGTGATACCTGCATTTTTTTTTTTTTAAAGGGGACTACAGACTTCTGGAGCCATTTCAGAGAGAATCGTAAAATTCTCTTAATTGCATGAATAATGCATTAATATGGGGCCTGATACCTGTTATGTGCTCAATTAATAATACTTATTATTAACAATAAGTATTCTACTGTTAACACTTTTACAAGGGGGCAGATTAGTAAAGCAGTAAGTAACCTGTACTTAACTTTCTCATCCCACGCTACCTTTACTCAACTGTTTTTACTCTCAACATTTTTTTAGAATCTTGTTTCCTTTTATGTTTCTGCCTTCTTGTGTTATGTCATATAACTTGCTGTTCATTTATGCTCTCAGGTAAGACGCCTGTGTGAAAAGTTGATATTAGAGGTGTTTGAGTCTACTCTGCTTTTCTTGTAATAGTCACAGGCCCACAGGGTCTTGGGAGTGGAAGGGCCTTCAGGAATCTAGGCCTCCCCATCCTCGTACAGGGGAACCTCTGTGCCATCTCTGACCAGTTGGTTCATAGATTTCTCCTGGAGTAGATCATTTTTTTTTTTTGAGTTGGAATCTCACTCTTGTCGCCCAGGCTGGAGTACAGTGGCATGCTCACGGCCACTGCACCCACGATCTCCTGGGCTCAGGCTAGCCTTCTGCCTCAGCCTTCCAAGTAGCTGGAACTACAGGTGCATGCTACCATGCCCGGCTAATTTTTTATCTTTTGTAGAGATGAGGTCTTGCTAAGTTGTCCAGGCTGGTCTCGAACTCCCGGGCTCAGGCAGTCTTCTTGCCTCGGCCTCCCAAAGTGCTGGGATTACAGGCTGAGCCACCGCGCCTGGCCTCTTTTTTTTTTTTGAGTAGGAGTCTCATTGTGTTGTCCAGGCATGCTCACAGCCACCACAGCCTCGACCTGCTGGGCTCAGGTGATCCTTCCTCCTCAGCCTTCCAAGAAGCTGGAACTATAGGCGTATCATCATGCCTGGCTAATTCTTTGATTTATTGTAGAGACAAGGTCTCACCAGTTTGCCCAGGCTGGACTTCAACCCCTGGACTTAGGCAATCCTCTTGCCTCTGCCTCCCAAAGTGCTGGGATTACAGGCATGAGCCATCACGCCTGGCGTGTTCTTTGAGGCTCTTCGAATCTACTGTATTGTTGCAACAGCTTTACTTGTTGGAAAAATCCTGTCTCATACTGAGTTGAAATCTGCCACACGTAACCTCCACCCTTTGGTCCTTGCTTTGCCCTTTGAAGAAATATTTTTGTTGTTATTGTTCTCAAGTAGATACTCCTGCCTCGACTTCCTGAGCCTAGGTGATTCTTCTCCTCAGCCTTCCAAGTAGCTGGGACTACAGGTGCATGCCACCACACCCGGCTAATTTTTTGATTTTTTTGTAGTGATGGGTTCTTAGAATGTTGCCCCTGCTGGTCTCAAGCAGTCCTCCCGCCTCGTCCTCCGAGAGTGCTGGGATTGCAGGTGTGAGCCACCACACCCGGCCCCAAGAAGTATGGACTGAACCACATTGCATCCCTTCAGCACTCGAAGCTACTATGGTCCTAGTTAAGTCTGTCTTCCCAAACCCCAAAAGCCTCTCTTGCTTCTTACCAAACATAGTCCCGCACTATTGTGGCAGGGCTTTCAATGGCAGGTCCCATTTAAAGTGGATGCGCAGCATGTGACATGGTGTTCTTATGGATGGACCAGGACAGAGAACAGAGTGACTATTGCCTTCCCCAAATCTGGATACTGTGCCATTGTTCATTTCTAGGAATGTGGCACCAAATTCCCTCAGTCTTTTCGTCTATACTGTAATATAATATGTCTGATCATTTAACTGAAAAGGACCTTTAATAGCATATTTGATATTAAGTCGCTTGGTGGTGATACCATCTTGGTATTTATATTAGTGTTTTATTTCAGTTAAGATTTACTTTGATGTTAATTTAAGCTTGTCTTTTCATGTCTATTTTTATGAATTGTAAGATAGTATTACTCCATTACGATTTGTGAGTTGCTTTTCGATAGTATACTGCTATTTGGGGAATTTATCTGGTGCTACTTTTTCCGACTAGCTTGCGTAATGGAATCAATCTCTTTTTAGATCCGTATGTCAAACTTCTACTCGATGCTATGAAGCATTCAGGCTGGTAAGTAAATCTTTTCAAAGTGCTGCTCTATGTTATGACTGTTAAAAACAAAAACCGAAAAACCAGAACTGCTTAAGATTTCTCACTTCAGGTCATGGAGCCCTTTCCATAGGGTAATTGGTGGTGACTGGCCGCGTTGTCTTCAGGCAGGCCTTTTTCTCTTTGGGTATCTTCTCCCCTAACTCAGTTTCTGGCTCTACCATTCACCTTGGGTAATTAGTAAAGACAATATTCAAAATCTTTCTTGTAAGTAATTACCAAACCTGGCCTTTCTACTACACCAGCCTGGCCATTGTTCTTATGGGGGAAGAAATTTCAACTTGTTACTAGGAACCTTCCAGATGTTGTATAATTTTGAGAGGATTAAAGGAAGTGACTTCTGATATCCAGTACTTTTTTTTTTTTAGATTAGAAAATATAATTTATTTAGAAAGTGAGTGAGAGAGAAAGAACGAGGATTTACCTCTTCAAGGTAGGTGAGGGGGCCAGAGCTTAGGAAACATGGCGCTAGCCACAGCTCAAAGAGCACATGATCACACCAGAGTCTAGTGAAGCAATGGCAGCCGATATCCAGTTCTTAACCTAACTCTGGCCCAAGGGCAGGGACTACAACATGCTTCCACTGTGGTCTTCATCAGTTGACCAAATGCTTTATGGAATCATATCATCGAACTTGAACTTGGATGGATTTTGCAGAGACAGGCTTCTTATTTTACAGATGAGAAAACTGAGTCCTGAGGGTGTTAAGTTGCTTTCCTAAGGTTTCACTTGTGTTAGTGGTGGAGGGAGGTAGGACTTACCGTATGGTAGAGGGTCTCTTGAGGCTTGACCCAGGGCCGTTTTCCACATGCACACTGCTTCTGGACATTGTCCTGTTATTTTTGCCTTTTAGTGCTGTTGACAAAGAAAGACACTTTTCTTGTGAAGATTGTAATGGAAATGTCAGTGGAGGTTTTGATGCTTCAACATCTCAGGTAGGCATTTTCCCCAAACTGTTTCCTTTCCTGAATCCTCTCTCCTGATATTAGCTGAGCATCTTCCACTCGCTGGACCTTCTATTTGGTAGACTTCGTGTAGGACTCAAAAGATGAAGTCATCCTGGTCCTTACTCTTGAGGTGTTTACACTTTCACAGGGAAGATAAGACATGAACATGGGCAGTCAGAAAACTTGAGGCAGGCTAAACTGTTTTGAGGTGGGCTTGGTTACCGCAGTGGGACTGCGATGTGATTGACTGAAGATGCCAGCAGGTTCGGCTAGAGGATACATAGCCTCCTCGGGCAGAGCAGGGGTGGCGTGGGCAAAAGTGGTGTGCTGGGAAACCACACAGCACGTCTGGGGAGTGGCATGTTGTCTTGTCTAGCTGGAGGGCAGGAACACGTGGGGAGTAGGGACAACAGGATTGGAAAGAAAGGTGAGCCTTGCAGCGGGAGGCGTTGAATGCTCAACAGAAGGGTGTTAGCTCTGCACAGTGAGAAGTGATACCACCTGTGAAATTTTTGATTGGGGTGTCTTTTCATCTGTAAAATATGAGTAGTGATGGTATCTATCTTTTTTTTTTTTTTTTTGAGTTGGAGTCTCACTCTGTCACCTAGACTGGAGTGCAGTGGCCGCTCCTGGCCACTGCAGCCTCGACCTGCTGGGCTCCGGCGATCCTTCCGCCTCAGCCTTCCAAGTAGCTGGAACTATAGGCGCGTGCTACCACACCCGGCTAATTTTTGATTTATTGTAGAGATGAAGGCTCACCAAATTGCCCAGGCGGGTCTCGAACCCGCGGGCTCAGGCAATCCACTCACCTTGGCCTCCCAAAGCACTGGGATTGCAGGCTGAGCCACCAAGCCCGGCCGATTGTATCTACCTTAAAGAGTGATGATGAGAATGAAATGAGATGTCTCTTGTAAAGCGTCTGGCCCATAGTAGGCATTCTGTACATTTTATTATTGGTTTTAAGTCACTGGTGGGTTTTGACAGAGTCTTAGAGGTGGTAGATGGACTGGGTCATATGATGAGGGTAGATGGTATTATAAGTAACTATTTCCAACTTGAATATGTAACTCATATTTAACTAGACTTCACTGTTTCCTGCTGGAGAATTTTGTATGTTTATTCTTAACTTTTTTATAGGAATCATGGCAAGTGGCAATATAGAACAGGGGTGAGAGATCTGGGCTGTGGAGTCAGAAAGACTTGAGTTCAAATCCTAGCTCCCCTGCTTATTAACTGTGGGGCTTGGGCAAGTTATTTTTCTTGTTCTCGGTTTCCTCATTTGTAAATTGGTGATCATAGTATCTGCAGTTCTAAGTTCAACCCCTTCTCCGTCCCCTGGGGTTAAATAAAGTACACATCTTGAACTTTTATCTTGATTGTTGGCAGTGTTGAACATAGTTGGGTACTGTGTCCTTTTATTTTTTTTAATTAAAGTTTTTATTAGGCTGGGCTTGGTGGCTCAGCCCGTAATTCCAGCACTTTGGGAAGCCGAGGTGAGTGGATTGCCTGAACCCGTGGGTTCGAGACCAGCCCAGGCAACTTGGTGAGGCTTTGTTTCTACAATAAAATTAAAAAAAAAAATCAGCTGGGTGTGGTAGTGCATACTTGTAGTTCCGGCTACTTGGAAGATTGAAGCGGAAGGATCGTCGGAGCCCAGCAGGTCAAGGCTGCGGTGGCCATGAGCATGTCACTGCACTGCAGCCTGGGCAACAGAGTGAGACTTCAACTCAAAAAAAATTTTTTTAAAAATTAAGTGTCTCATCCATACAGAGGAATAAAATACCTGTATATACACTTTCAGTAATAAAAAGTGAACAACTGTATCCTTGTCGCCCAGATCTGAGAAGTAGAACATTGCCAGAACTCAGAATCTCGTGTGTTCCTGTGAATCACATTGCTCTGCCGTCCTTATCCTGACTTTTGTAGTCAGTCCCTGCTTTTCTGAAGGATTTTACCATCTGCATATAAAGTCCAACAAGGTGTTATTTAGTTGTTTGCTTTTGAACTTTATACATGGAATGCTTTGAGTTATGTGCAGTAATATTTACAATATGAATATTATGAATATACTGCATTATGTAATATTATGAAATTATATAGTAAATAGATAGTGTCCTGTAACTTAATTATTTATTTTTTTTGAGTTGGAGTCTCACTTTGTTGCCCAGCTGAGCTCTGGAGATCCTTCTGCCTCAGCCTTCCAAATAGCTGCAACTACAGGCATGTGCTACCACTCCTGGCTAATTTTATTTATGTATTTATTGTACAGACAACATCTTGCCAAGTTGCCCAGGCTGGTCTTGAACCCCTGAGCTCAGGCATTCCTCTTGCCTCGGCCTCCCAAAGTGCTGGGATTACAGGCTTGAGCCTCTGCGCCGGGCCTAACTTAAATTCTTTTGCTCCACATTATTTGTGAGATTATTTCATGTTGTTGTGTGTACCTGTCTGGTTTATTTAATTTCACTGATGTGTAGTATTCCATTGTGTGTTTATGTTACAATTTAGTCTAATATGAATTGTTTCCCACTTTGTTATGTGAACAGCGCTGTATGAATATTCTTGACCTTCACTCCTAGTGCACATTTGCAAGAGTTTTTCCGAGGTATATGCCCAGGAGCAGGATCGCTGGATCATATAGCAGGCATACACTTGCCTTTTGCTGGAACTGCCTTTTTTCTAGCACACAACACTCTTCTGGTTGTTCCTTTGCCAGTTTACCTTCCTCTACCAGCCCTTAAATGTTGAAGCCCTTCGGTCCTTGGTGTTAGCGCCCCTTCCTTTTTACGCTATACTCTGCCAAGGGGATATCATTAGTTTTCCTAGGTCAGAGTTTTCTTTTAAGTCCCTCATTCCATATATCCAAGTACCCACTTAACACCTCTGCTTGCATGTCTTTTTTTTTTTTTCTTTGAGTTGGAGTTTCAATCTGTCGCCCAGACTGAAGTGCAGTGGCACGCTCCCGGCCACCGCAGCCTTGACCTGCTGGGCTCTGGTGATCCTCCCGCCTCAGCCTTCCAAGTAGCCGGAACTGCAGGCATGCGCTACCACGCCCGGCTAGTTTTTGATTTATTGTAGAGACGAAGTCTCAACGAGTTGCCTGGGCTGGTCTTGAACTCGCGGGCTCAGGCAATCCACTCGCCTTGGCCTCCCAAAGTGCTGGGATTACAGGCTGAGCCACCGAGCCCAGCCTGCTTGCATGTCTTAAAGGCGCTTTATGTCCAAGCCTGAATTCATGATTTTTACCATCCTCCACCCCCACCCAGCCTGGTCTTTAAGTTTTGAGGAACTCAGTGGATGGTATTACTAGCCATCCTGTTACCCAAGCCTGACACTGAGAGATCATCCTTGATACTCCTGGTTCCTTCCCCAGATTCTCTCAATCACCGAATTCCATTGAGCTTGCCTCTTAAATACCTCTTTTAGCTCCCCCATTCTAACTCAGGTGCCAGTGTCTCTTGCCTAGAATACCCATTAGCCTTCAACTAGTTTCCTGCATCCAGTCTTAGTCATCTCCTACCTATCCTTCTGACAATAGTTAAAAGGACAAAAACAAAAGAAAAACAAAAGCACTCCCCTGTTTCAGCACTCCCTTTTGGTGGCTTCACTGCTCTCAGAGTAAACACGAGGTCTTCGCTGACTTGGCCCCTGCTGACCTCACCAGCCTAGCTGTGGTCTACCGCCCTGCTTCTGTGCTGCAGCTCTGTGGCCCTGCTCTCAGCTTCTCGAACATTCTGTTATTTCAGCCCTTCCCCTACCCTCTGCATATGTTGTTCCCTCTGTCTGGAATACTCCCTTCCCCTGCTTACCTCAAATTTCATTCCCATCCACCCGTTTTATTCCAGTTCAAGCATTCCCTCTGCAGACAAGCCTGTCCCCACCCTCCAGACCAGGTCAGGCATTCTCATTGTATGTACTCATGGCAACCCAGGCTTTTTTTCATGACAACTGTCATTGCATGCGTTTAAACCTTTTGGTAAGTACTTGATTAGTTTCTATCTCCATTAGTAGATTATTAATCGACTGTTAGGCCTCAGTAACTATTAGCTGAATACATGAATGTTGATGGAAAGTATACAGAATATCTGGCATGTACCCCAGTGTCTGGCACATAGTAAGCACACAACAAATGGCTGCTCTTGCTGTTAGGAACCCTCATCTCTCTCTTATTCTTATAGAATCCTGCTCGGTGTGCCATTGGCTTTTTGCACTTGTTTCTGAATGTCTTTCTGAGGATTTTCCCTGGCATTTCCCTTCATTCTGGTAGAATGAGGACAGTGGTGGTCATTCATTGTTTATTCATTGCTCCTTCAGAAATTTGATAAGAAGTATTTTTTACATGTATTCTCATTTAATTCTCACAGTTCTATGAGGTAGGTACTCTCATGATCTCCTTTTTATGGTTGAGGAAACTGAGGAACAGGGAGGTTAAGAAACTTGCCAAGTGTACCGCGTTGGTAAGGGCTGGAGCTGAAATTTGAGTCTGTCTGCTTTATTCCGAGACCTGCTTTCTTAACTATGGTGCCGTGGAGTCTAAGACAGACTCCATGGGCAACTCAGGGAGGACAGTATGTGAATCAATGTCCTTAGTCTAAGTGCTGTTGTCATCCAGAGAGAGGTTAGTCACTGGGAAGTCTAAGAGTGCACGTACAACTAGGACTGGAACTTGGCCAATGGGTAGATATGGTCGATGGAGAGGGTGAGTGGAGGTGTTCCAGGCAGGTGAGCCGTGGGAGGGGGCTATGGTCGCGTGGGAGAGAAGGCGGAATCTACACAGTGAAAGTAGATTTGGAAATCACGGAACTTCTCTCATTTTGATGCCTCCTAGATTGTTTTGTGCCAGAATAATATCCGAAATCAAGCCCACATGAACAGAGTGGTCACCCACGAGCTCATTCATGCATATGATCATTGCCGAGCTCATGTTGACTGGTTCACCAACGTCCGACATTTGGCCTGCTCAGAGGTGAGTTTTATTGTGGATGTCACTGAAATTCTCCCCACAACACTCTGTGTTCGAACATTTTATTCGAGTGTGATTTATTTAAACTTTTTCCTTTTCTTACTGTCATAGTTCCTCCATAGTTTTGAATTTCTGTTTTTAGCTAATACTGAATTTGTGAGATACCACTGTTTTTTTTGACGCCCAGGCTGGAGTACAGTGGCTCGCTCACAGCCACCCTGGCGTTGATCTGTTGGGCACAGGTGATCCTTCCGCCTCAGCCTTCCAAGTAGCTGGCACTATAGGTGTGTGCTACCATGCCCAGCTAATTTTTTTTGGGGGATATATTATAGAGATGAGGTCTCCCCAAGTTGCCCATGCTGGTCTTGAACTCCTGGGCTCAGGCAGTCCTCTCACCTCCGCCTCCCAAAGTGCTGGGATTACAGACTTGAGCCACCGCGCCCGGCCGACATACAAATTTTAAGTATCTTTTTAGAATTGTGTTAAGTATAACCTTTAAGCCGTAGTGATAATGATGACTGACTTTAGTAACAAATGATTAATTTTTCCTATGAGGTAAAATATATAACAATAATAATGAACATTTACGAGGGCTGTGTGTCCAGTACTGTTTGTATGTTCTTATTTAATCTTTGCAGCAACTCACTGAGTGGATACTATTATTATCCTCATTTTTGTGTATGTGGAAAGTGAGGCAGTTGTTTGGATTCCAAAGCTAGTAATTGGCAGAGGCTGGATCACAACCTGGGATTATAACTAGTTTTTCTGTGCTGCCTTCCATAGGTAAAGCTCCTTGCTTGCCCTAGAGTAATAACATTTAGTCTCAAAAATAGAACATAAGTAGATATTTATTATATTTATGTACTTTGGATTGCTCTGAGACGTCTACATCCATATATATGCTCCTAGGGAGTGGATGTATTTCTTACTTGCTTCTTGTTAATTGAAGAGGGCAATGTAGTGAGAAGTTTAAAAACTAGTATAGATTTCAAGCTTATACGTTGTAACTTAGGTTATTTTCTCTTTCTCTTGAAATTAGTAAGTGGCCCCACTACATCTAATATAATTCATATTATTTCACAAGTAGACTGAAACCTGGGTTTTTAACTAGATCTCTTGGGTGCCCTGAGAATTTGTGCCTGTTAGCTGGTCAAAGTATGTTAAGTACCTTGTGTGCCTCAGAGGAGTGAGGCCACGTTCCATAGAAGTAACAAGAAGTAGGCTGTTCTGTTTGCAGTGAATTCGCAAAAATGTGGCAAATTGCCTGTAGAGTCTATGTGGGTCATTTAAGACTTTTTCATCTATTAAAATATAGTAAATTAGGACATTTTTACCTTAAGCAAATGTAAATTAGAAAATATACCCTAGCTTCAGACTGTCATGCTTATCATTTGGAATATTCATATATATATAGATGTGTGTGTATATATATATATATATATATATATCTCTATATATACAGATGTGTTTTTTTTTTTGTGTCGGGGGGGGGGGGTGGTGGGGGGGGGGGGGGGGGGGGGGTGGGGGGGGGGGGGGGGGGTGGGGCGGGGGGGGGGGGGGGGGGGGGGGGGGCGGGCGGGGGGGGGGGGGGGGGGGGGGGCCGCCGGAAGTAGAGTCCAGAGATTCTAGTCAGGGAGAGGGAGAGGGGGAGGGAAAG